>JAODAL010082144.1:0-11675 GCA_025379985.1 Phyllomedusa bahiana
CACATTAATCATTGTTTTTCTTTACTTTTGCCCAAATTAAACTTTGTGTAAAATTTAAATATACATTTTTTTTCTTATCCCCCTGTCATCAAACAATGTTTGGGGACTTTTTGACCTATTGATAATAAGACAAAAGGGAAATTTTTGAAAATACATGAAAACATTATTCATTGGATCCCAAGCCCTTTCAGCAGCATTTAATTTACGGGGTTTTCTTCCCCCCTGAGGACTAAATTAGAACAATTAACATTTTTAATGTTGGGGTTAAATTTTTTGTAAAGATTGTCTTAAAAACACAACCAAAAAGGCCCTTATTGCAGCTCAAGGGGCGGACTAAGACTAAACAGTAGGGGGCAAAAAACGGAATCTGTGAAATTCAGAATGGAAAAACAGGTGCAAAAAATTAAATTGAGCAGAACCCTTTTCACAACTACACTAGGGGGGAACAACAAAATAAAAAAAACCCTATCCCTTAAAAAGTTTCCCCGTTCCCCACCAGAATGAAAAAAGAACGGGGGCCAACGGAAAGCAACACAAATGCAAAAATCCCAAAAAAGACAATCACTTCCCATGCCCTCAATGAAGAGGGGGGGGGGTTTTTCGGGGTTCCTTAGTTGAAATATAAAATAAACGGGGGTCAGAGATTGTCAGTATCTTGTGTTGGACCCCCAAAATGTGGGGGGCACCCCCCCAAGGGATTATTTAAAGGCGTTATAGTGTAAGCCAGATGGGGTACAAACCCCATATCTTTTTTAAAGGGGCCCCTTTTGTATCACCTTTTATTCTATATGAAATTTTAGTGCACTTTTAGGGGAAAGTGGGGGGTGGTCATTTTGGTTTTTTTTTTGCTTTCGCGGGTTCCCCCTGTGTTTTATCGGGTTTTGTATGGTTTTTAAAGGTATGTTTTTTTTCCTGTCATTTTTTCCTCTATGGGGGGTGTGAAAAAAACCTTTGTTTTGGGTTGTCTGCCCCTTTGTAATATTTTTTTCCAAGTACAAGGGTATTGTGTTACCCCTACGAGTTCAGTCTTTAGTAGCAAACTGAACTGAAAATATGGCATTGCGGTTGGTTTTTGACAATCTTACAAGAAAATAACACAACATAAAAAAAAATTATCGTCCAATAATTTCGGGCAGGAAACCCCCCATCTTGTGGACTGAAAGGCCCTAAAAAAAAAAGAGTTTTACTTTCTAAAATCACAAGATTAAAAATTTTTAAATATTTTAAACTATTTTTGGGAAAAAAAACTTTTAACTAATTTACCCTTCTCAAAAAAAATTTAGAGTTTAATTTGGTTTTGGGGGGTGAAAGTTACAAAAAATTTGTTTATTTTTAAACCCCCAAAAACTGAAATTGGACGTAGGGTTTACGCCCCGGTCGGGATTTGGGGTTGCAAATTTGGCACCCCGTACTTCGAAAGGTTCCCAGGGGGGATGGTCCCCCAGGAACCCCCCCCCTTGTTTAACCCCTTTTAGACGCTGTGGATTCGATGGGGGGCCGTGGAAAAAATAGGGGTTTTTCGTTTGGTTAAATGGCAGCGGGAAGGGGTTTGGGTAAAGGTTCCCATTGGAGCCATGTTTTCTTTTTACTACACCCGGGTTTTTTGTTTTAAAAAGTTTTTGGGCTGTAAAAATGATCGCCGAAAATGGAAAAGTACCCGGGGTTAAAAATGTAAAAAAAAAAAGTTCAAAAGTGAAAAAAAACCAAAAAAAAAAAAATGTTAAACATAAATTTAAACCAATTTGGTATCACCACGCCCAAAAAAAACCCCAATCAAGGGGAAATAAAAAAAAATAAATTTTACCCCAAACGTGAACACTGAAAGAAAAAAAAAAAATTAAATGCAAAATTGCATTTTATTTGGAGTTTATGTCCCTAAAAATTGGAAAAATTTTAAATCAAAAAGGCCCGGGATTCCAAACTGATAGCAAAAAAAAGTAAACTTCACCCTCCAAAAAATTCCCCCCCAAACCTCAATTTCCCATAAGGTTAGTAAAAAAAAGGTTATTGGTAAATAAAAATGGCGCCCCCGCGGAAATTTTTAAAAAAATAAAAAGTTTTTTTGGAAATTTTTTTTTTCTGTCCCAAAATAATGAAAACATACATGTTTAGTACGATTGGTTTTGTATAAAACCTGTGGGAATATAGATAACACAAAAATTTTTTACTAAAAGATTGAATGGTGTAAAAGCAAAAACCCGCAAACCCAGGGTGCAAGTAGGTTTTTTTAAATTTTTTCCCCCCACTTAAAATTTTTTTTTTGGGGGTTTTCCCAGTATATTCTATGGTATGAAAAATGATAAAAATTAAAAAAGTACAATTTTTTAAAGAAAAAATAAAAGTTTTCCCTTATGTCTATGGGGGTTAAAAAAAAATAAAAAAAAATGTATGGCTTTGGAAGGGGGGAGGAGAAAAAAAATAAAGATTTTGGGGTTTATTTTGACATGGAAAGGGTTAAGGGGTTTAAAAAAAAGAAAAATTTAAGCGTAGCATGCAATATTGTTTTTTCCATCAAAAAAATTTAAAATAAACCAAACCCCCAACAACATTGGCGGGTGTACCCCATTAAAAATATCCTGTCTCAAAAAAACAATTTGGTGGGGTTTTCATAAACCTTTAATTACGGGCTGGGACAAAAATTTTTCCTTTGCTGTTCACAGGTTGAATTATTGACTGCTGACCCATGGCTTTCCACTTTCTTAAAGGGGAAACCCCTCAGGTCATTGGAGTTCGGGGGTACAAAAATTGCGGCTTCAAATAGTAAAATAGGATCAAAAGGTTTTTTTAGAGGGTTCAAGTTTTAAATGTGCGCCCACCCCTTGAATCCCCCAAAATCTAAACACCCATTCCCTAATGAAGGGGCCCTTGAGAATGGAAGAGTGAAGAAATAGGTGAAAACCTTTTTAAAAGAGGGCAAACCTGAAAATATTGGGCATTGTTTTTCCATAAAGTTTAAAAATTAAACCCCTGTTTTTTTTATCAGGGGAAACTATGACGGGTTTAAATTTAATGCTATTCAAGTATAAGGCGTCTTTTGAACCTTTAAAAAAATTGTAGGGCATTTTCTGTATTGACAAAAAAACCCCTTTCCCCACACGAAAACACCACCCACCCCCCAAAAAAGGGCCCAAATCTGAGCTGATACATAGTGTTCTCCTCGACCTCCCCCAGATCTTTGACGCCAAATTTTCTGCTCAAAGTGAATCAACTTTCTTTAAATGAACAGCCGGGGACCACTGGTACTTGCCCAATTAGATCTCGGCCCCACGAGGGCGATAAAGGGCCCTGTTTCCTGGTGGCTAGTCCCCTTTCAGTCATCAAAGCACCAGAACAATCTGATGTAAAGGGTTACAAATGGTATGATGCCCCCCAAACTTTGTTTGCCTCTCACCTCCCTTAAACTTGCCTGGAGTTGTTTAACATTCATCTTTCTGGCCCACAGGATATTTTTTAACAATGAACCCGGTAACAGTGTGCATGTAGCCAAAGGACATCCCCTTTTTTTTCCTTTCTGTTTGGGTCTTAGAGTCTCTCTGTATCTAATTTGCCCCCTGGTGATGACACTCTTTTTGACCATCAAAATCAGTGGCCATTCTTTAATGAGAGTATCCTCCTTGAAGCTTTAAAGGTGAGGTACTTTGCAATTGTAAGGGGTTTTCTTGTCCATTTGCATAAATGTGAAAAGCATGGGTGAGGGGGACTGTTTAAATCCCAAGGGCAAATTAATTCCTAAATTTTATTGGGCAAATTTAAAGGGGTCAAACACCTGTTGGGAAAATTTTTCTATTAAAACCCTTGTTAGAGATCAGCAAATTGGTGAAAAAATTTTGAAACAAAAAACAGTACAATGTGCAATTTATAAATGAGTTTTTATGTTTGAAATGGGCAAGCTGTTTTAGCTTTAAATTCCCCTTTTGAATTTAGTTTGAAATCCAAAGGGGGGTGGCCCCCCGTCAGCAGGGGTGTCTCTCCTCCCCGGGGTCCCTGCCTCCCCTCCCCGGGAAAAACTGTGACTTTATCCTTTTTTATGAAGGGGGATGCAGAAGGTTGTTTTTGAAGTAAACAGGTCTGAAGCCCCCTTTCATGCCCTTTTTCTGCAGCCTTTAGGCTCCCCAAGCTCCAGCAAAAACCAGCACTTTTTTCTTTTGTTCTAGTGGTATTCAACCCCAAATTTTTACTGACAACAGGCAGAGATCTTTATCAACTACAAGGATAAAAGTCAGCTTCAAGTAAAGATCTTGTTTTGTCAGTGAATTGAGTTTAAAACAATGGGGGGAGAAACAATCCGCTTTGAGAAAGATCCTGCCTTTAACCATAACTTAAAATTTTTTCGAGTAAAGCTTTTTCCCCTTTCAATTAAGGGTTTGGAGTTTTTAGTCCCTCACCCAGTTTTTTTCCCCCCCCCCCCCAAAAAAATACATATATGTAGGGAGACCTCAAAAAATTTTTATATGTTAAATTTTATAATGATAATTTTTATATTACACACATTTCAAACTCCCCTTTCATGTCTCTCCCCCCGAGTATATGCATTTTTTAAACAAAAATATGTTGGAAAAGGGTTGGGGTGACTACTGGGGAGGAAAGGGACACTAAAATAGGGGAGCTGTGTGTGGTTTTAGAAAAAAAAATTAAAAGATGTATTCCCCATATATTTTCATTTTTCATATGTGTTAAAAATTTATAAAAAAAAAAAAAAAATTTCGAAGGGGTTGAACTCCTAACCTCTCTCTTCAGAGCAGATCAGGGTACTGGGGGCTTGAAATCCAAACCTCTTTTTGAGAGCAGATCACTAAACATTAAAAACTACCATACAGTTGTAAAAATACCGTGTTTAATCCTTAATTTTTTTTTTTTTAACCCCCATAATGATGACGTTTTTTAAAGGGGGGCGGAGTTAAAAATTAGATCTGAGGAAAAAAACCCCCTTTTCAAAAGTTTGCAAACTTTTTTGGGCCGGGGCCGTGAGGGGTGAAAAACCTCTTGGCAAAAACCCTTTAAACAGGCATAAATTTCCCCGATCATTGCCCCCAAGGGGGTGGGGATGTGTAAAATCCAAACAGAAAACCCTTTGGGTTTTAAATATCGATTTTAAAAAGCTCAGAGGGGAGAAAAAACAGAAGTGGGAGGGGGAGCCAATCACCCGTGGGAGGGGGCGGGCCGGGGCGTTTCCCGTCTAGGGGCGTTTTTCCCAACGGCAAAATGAAAATTCAGCCCCTTCAAACACAGTGCAGAAGGGGGGTGTTTGGGGGTGGGGAAAAAGTCAAGGGGGGGTTTTCCACCAGAAAAAGCCAAAAAAAGAAACAGATTTTTAAAAAAAAGCTCATATTCCCCCCCCCCCCTAAAACCCCCAAATGACAGAGGTTAAAATTCAAACCAATTACAAAAGTGCTTATTTTTTCTGTCCCCCAAAAACTGAGACCCTGATTTTTTTTTTAAACATAAAACCCCTTTAAACAAAAAGGTTGGGTTTATTTAATTCATTTAAAAAAAATTTTCAAGGGAAATTTAAAGTTTATCCTGAAATTTCAATCAAAAACCCCAATAAACCCAAAGTTTGGGAGAAGTTTTAAATTTTTTTTTAAAAAATTGCCCCTTTTTTCGTGATAACCCCCATGGATTTCACATTTTTTTACCATTATGAACAAAGGGCGATATGTATGAATGGGGGTGCCCCCAGATATCTGGCAAAATTTCAGTCCAAAAATCAGACAAGACCCGTTCAACATTTTTAAAAACTCCCCCATGCCACTCCCGAAAGCCCTTTCATAGGGCCTTGCTGGGAGGTGGGTCCCCTAGAAATGTAGGGGAAGCTAAAAATTTTTAGGCCTTTTTTCTACGCTATTTTAGGGGCATTTAAAAATGGAAAAAGGTTTTACCACTTTTTAAAGTGGAATTCCCCGAGCCAAAAAAATTTTTCCCGAGAGCTGGAATGTTCCGATTTATGACCCACTGTTTTAAACCATTTTTGTTTTTGGGTTTTGGGGTTTTTTTTTAATTTTTCCCTCACTGCATTCAGCACCATTTTTGCCACAAAAAATTTTTAAAATTTAAAGGGCCCCCCTGATAGGTCCATCCAATTTCAAAATAACAAAAAATAAACTTTGGCTTTTATTAAAAAGGGGGGTTTCCATTATTTACATATGGGATAGGTTAAAGCCATCATTTTCTGAAATGGTAAAAGTAAAAGGGTCCCCCCCTTTGGCACCTGCACCTATTTTTAGGAGTGGGCTCCCAAAAGCCACAGCAAAGACTGAGTGCCTTTATTTTTAAAATGTATTTCCCCCACATTACGTGCTGGCCGGTTTTGTACTTTTAACATCGGGCCCAAAATTAAAATTTCGTGCACAGTATGTGCCACTAATTTTCCCACAATAAGCCCTATAATTCAAATCTTTAAATGACTAAAAAAACCAAAAAATACAGTTTTGAGATGTAGATTGGGGGTAAAGTTTACTTGGGTTTGAATTTATAACCAGATTTTTTGGGAAATTTTTCCCGAAGAAATTTTTTAATTAAAATTGGACTTTTTCAAATTTAAATTTCGGATGGGAAGAAATTAAAAGGGCTATTTTTAAAATTTTTGTCAACAAACCTCAAGCATCATTTTGTAGATGGATACATGATATTTTTTTAAAACAGTTTCTTGTAGTGCAAACTTTTTAGGAAAAATTTCTAGCCCTGTTTTTGTTAGTTTGCTAATGATGTTTATATAAAAAAAATTTTCCTGCTGAAAGCTTTTTGGGGTTTACCTTTCAAAAAAAAACTTTTAAACCCCTTTCCTGGAAATCACTGAAAAGTTTAAACATTTAAGAAAAACCCCAGGTCAACCGAGCAAGGAGTGTAGAAACAAGGGGGGGCAGTTGCTGAGAGCCAACCTGGGCTGTAGACTTTTTTTTGTAGGAACACCCCCAATTTGTAAAAAAAAAAATAGGTTTTCTATTTTGTAGAAACCTAAAAAGGGAAAATTTTTGAAAGTGCCCGCCCAATCTGCGGGTTGGATGAACAGGTTGTTGCAAAAGTTTTTAAAATGAAAAACTTTTTTCTACACGGGTTTTAAATGCGGGACGTAATTACCCCCGCAGTTTTCCCGGGTTTTGGGCCCGGGGGCGGGGCGAACGGGGGCCGGGACCTTTGCCGGGGCCATAACCCAACATTGCTAGCGGGGCATATCGCCCCTAGAAAATGACATGTCAATTAATTTTCCCCCCCCGGGTTTTTGCCGAGCAGGGAGAAAAAAGGTAATCCATAGTTTTTCTATGGAAAAACTGTGGTTTCTGTAATGAATGGGGGCCCCCTTTTCCCGCCCCCTAAATTTTTCGACCCCTTTGGACATAATTTCGGATTGAAATAGGCCCATTTGGAAACCGGTGGGGCATGGCCTAAGGTGACATTTATGAAAGGGTTTTTTTACCCTTTTTCGGCTACAATGCCCCTAAACGATGTCTAATGCACCTTTTTGAGTGGTTTTGCTGTTTGTTTAAGGGCTCAACCTTTTAAAATTTTCCGCCTAACTTTAAGGGGTATTTGAGGGCCCTTATTAGGATGCGCACCACACTGTAATTTTTAGCCCCATCTAAGAATGCGGGTTTGGGGAAAAAATATCGCATTACTGCTCAAAAAGGAAGAAACCCAAACCCGGAGTTGCCCCGAGCTTGGGATTGAAGTGGAGTAAATTTGCCCTTAAAAGGGGCCAAAAAAAGTCCAAAAATTTTTCAAATTAAACCAGTACATTAATAAAAAATAATTTTATTAAAAATTAAATTTTAAAATGTATAAAATTTTTAATTAAAATTTTAAAATTTTTTGAAAAATATGAACAAATAAATGAATATAAAAAAATTTTAAAATCCCCAAAAAAAATAAAAAATCTCCTAAAAATGCATTTAAAAATTTAAAAGATTCTAAAAAATAATTTTACAAATTTTAAAAACCCCCTTTTTATGTTGTTCAGATTTATTTTTTAAAATTTTTACGGGCAAAAAATTTTTCCCAACAAACACCCAGGGCTATGCAAAAAGTCCAGGTCCCTTTGGGGGTTAACGCACCTGGCGTATGCAACTTTCCCGAGAAAACAGGAACCCCTTTTTAATAGATTTGCGCGGGTCGCTGCGGGAAGGGCAGCGGGTTTTTAAAAGCTGGGGCATCCCGCAGCATGGGCCCCAACCGGGGATCCCCTCCGGAGGGGCCCATTAAAACCCCAAAAAATATCTTGACCGTTTGGTTGCAATAATAAAGGAGACGCAGGAACCCCATTCCTCCTTGTCCTGTCTGGGGAGAAAACTAAAGAAGTTTTCTTAAAGCGTTTTAGTTTTCTTTGGAAAAAATACATTTTAAAATGGGTTACGGCGATGGCAGTCCTTGTATACGGGCCCTTCCTATCATTTGCGATAATAGCAATTTTTAAAGGTTTTTTTGAATATTTAAATAATTAAAGAAAAAAAATTAAAAGAAAAATCTGATGGGGGAAATACTGGGAAATTTTTTTGCTTAAAAAGAAAATTTTTTCAAGGGGGTTTTACCAAAACTTTCAAACTTCAAATCACAGGAGCCCCTAGGTGCAAAATTTTTACCATCAAATTTCTAAAAAATTTTTGGCATGGGGGAAAAAAAATTCACCCCATTCTCTTAATAAAAAGTTTTTCTCGAATTTTCTGGTAAGGTCGCTTTTAGACGACCTCCCCCATTGGGGTGGGAGGGTCCGAAGACCAAACCCGACATACGTGTCCTGAATAAAAATGATTTAATTTAAAATTTACAGTTACAAGCCACCCGGAAAATATTAATTTTTGGATTTAACCCTTTTTATTAACAAAGGTATGGGAAAACAAAATCATTTAGAAAAGAACAGCAGGCAACACAAATCTTACGCCGCCGGTCACCCAAAACAACTATAAAAAATATACCTAAAGGAGAGTATGGGCACCCCGCAATTTTCTGAGAAAGATAAAGCTCTGCAAAAATTTTTAAAGCTATATCAAATAGATTAGGCAAAAAAGGTTACCTGTTGGGCTCAAAAAAGCAAAAATGGGTAAAAAAAAAACCCGAAATCGCTATCAAAAAAACACTAAAAGACAATCAACATGAAAAAGAAAAAAATTTCCTGTAGTATTTATAACATTTTAAAGTTAGAATATATGCAAGTCCCAATTTTTTGATAAATATAGCCAATCTTGATTCAATCGGATTAACGGAGGTGTGTTGTTGGTTTACAATGCATTGCACAAAATCTTTACATTGGGACAACAAGTGTCGCCTAGTACTTTTTGTCTAAATGTACGAATAAATCCACCGCCCAATCAGGGGGGTTTTTTAAAATGCGGGCAAACAAGATGCATATTTGCAAATATGTCAAAAAACAAAATCTTTTTCCTCATGTTCCAAAAAAAAATCCTTTAACAAAAAACAATTTTTAAATTTGCAATACCGGTATGGGGTGTATCTTTTTTATTGCATAAGCAATGTGCAGTATTTTGGGATGCACCACACTAAATTAAAAGAAAGAATTAAAACGGGATAATCGGGCATTCACACATGACACAGCAAAGCCGCGGTTTTCCCCATACTGTGCAAAAAAATCATGGTGGGAAAACGGATATCTTGTAGTGCAAGGCATTTAAAAAAATGTCATTGCCACCCAGAGGTGGAATCACAGAAGGGAAATCCCTTTAATAAGAATCCTTCTGGTACACACTAAAAAAAGGGTACCAATGGGAAAAGAACTCCAAACATGACCTTATTTTGCACTACGAATAGACACAATACAATGTTTTTATATGACATATATTTTTTGCATATATTTGTTACATAATTTTTTACTTGCAATTGTGCAATTGTACTGTTTTGTGTCTTTAAATCTACTTCTATGCTTCAATGCACGGGGTTGTAGGCGGAAACCTGATTGTTTCCTATAAACAAAAGTGCATTGCGAATTTTTGTGCAAAACCTAAGGGCCGAAATGTTCCAGGCCTAAACGCGTAGATAAGCAAGTTTTTATCTCCCGTGCTCAATATTTTTTACCCGATGTTTTAAAAAAAAAATGCTGCTTTTTCTACAAGTTTTCGCTGGACAAAAATTTTTTGCCTTGAAGTTTTGCCGTGGGCCCGGCGGTCCGTGGATTCAGGGGGAGGTGAACTGGCTTTTAAATTTTAATACAGTCGTCGGTAACACAGCTCCGATCATGCATAAAAGCGTGGTGCGGTGCTGACAGACACCCCGGGAAAGGGAAAAATGCCTTCCGGGGGGTTCTGTGACTCCCATGCCGGGCGTGCCTGGGCATGTACGGGCATCATACTGAAGTTGCCATAGAGACCAATACACAGCAATAATGTGTGTTGATTTTTAATGAAGAGTGATCTGAAGATCACACTTCAAAACCCTATTTGGGAAAACTAAAAAAAAAATTGAAAAAGAAAAAAAAAAAAAAACAATAAAACACAAACATGAAAAAAAAAACAAAAAAAACACATACACCACCTTTTTCCCCTTTACAAACCCCAATCGCCCCAGAAAGAAAAAAAAAAATAAAATCCATATTGTATCCGCGTGCATAAGACCGTCCTATAAATCTGTATGAAATTAAACCCGTACAGTAATTTCTATAAACGGCAACTTTTGTAACAACAAAATGCAGTTCACCAGAAAAAAAAAAAATTCCTTAAACTTCTCGTATACGGAAAAAAAAAAAGAGTTATGGCTCTCAGAAATATGATGCAAAATATTTTTTTACACACTAAAAAACACCTTTTTTTTTTAAAGTTTTCAACAAAAAAAAAAAAAACTAATGAATTGGGTATGCCAAAATCGATTGCCCCAAAACGAGTAAAGGAAAATTATAATGGATCTGCAGGGATGCTGTTAAAAAAAAACAAAAAAACCACCAGGATGCAGTATTTTTCCCCCTACTTTCTAAAAAACGGATTTAAAATGATCAAAAAGTTTGTCCCCCAAAAAAATATACCAAAAAAAAACTAAACTCATCCCACAAAAAAAAGCTCCATACACAGAAAAAAAAAAAAGTTATGGTCTAGACAGGCAAGCAAAAATGTTTTTTCCCGTTTGAAAAAAAAGTGTTTTTTTTTGTTAAAAGCAGTAAAACATAAAAAGAAATACAAATTAGTATCCTGTAAACGTATCGATCTGCGGTAAAGTATAGCATATGTACCAACAGTGGGTGCTTTTAAAAAAAAAATAAAAAAAAACTCCAGGGTTTCTGTATTTGTTCAAAAAGCCCCACCCAAAAACCAAAAAGTGACAAAGTCAATGCACCCCATAATGGGACCAAAAAAAAGCATCAATTCACCCACAAAAAAAAAAAACCCCTACACAGCTCTGCACACAGCAAAAAAAAAAAAGTTTTTTTGGGAAAAATAAAAACGCAAATTTCTATTGTGAAAAGTAAAAAAATAAAAAAAACTATAAAAAATTTTTATCATTGCAATTGTACCAAACCCCTAGAAAAGTTTTTCCTGTCATTTATCCCCTAGGCGAATGCTTAAAAATTTAAACCCAAAAAAAAATAAGAATCGTTTTTCTACCCATTTTCATGGGCCAATGCTAAAAAAAATAGGAACACCCGTAAGCCCAAAATGCACAAACACCCCAGACGAGATCCCCAGGGTTTTTTGAATCCAAAAAGGCACCTGGAAGGTTTCACCTGTTCTAGTATTTGGGGG
>JAODAL010082145.1:0-11675 GCA_025379985.1 Phyllomedusa bahiana
CTGAAAAATTTCGCTATGTTCAGGGTTAAAAATTTTGAGGTTTGGAGAGTTTTGGGAAAAATTTTTTTAAAAGACGGCAATTTTCAGCATTTCCCCAAATCCCAAATCAAAAAAAAAATTGCGGTTTAAAATTTACTGAAGGTGGCTTTCAACACAGCTGGCTTGTCCAAAGTGAAAAAAAAAACTATCTGAAGTGTATACAGGAAAAAAAAAAAATATTTTTGGCATTTAATTCCCGTGTGACTACAAAATTGCGTATTAAATTTTTCTGCAAAGTGATTTAAAAACAAAGCTTTATGACCAAAAAAAATGAAAAAAAAAACTTTTTTGAAAAAAAATTTGGGAAAAAAAAAGGTTTTTTTTGGACCTTTAATTCACCTGTGGGGACTACAAATTGCTGTATTAAATTTAATGCAAACTTGATTTTCAAAAAAGTTTATGACCAAAAATAAAAAATCCCGGTCTGAAATTATACGGGTAATAAAGGTATTTTTTGGGACCTTCAAATTCCCCGTGGTGAGTACTAAATTGCGTTTCAAATTTAACTGAAAAATAGCTCTATGAACAAAGCTTGACTGACCAAAAGTAAAAAAACACCTTTTGAAATGTATATGGATATTAAAAAGGGGGTTTTTGGCACCTTCGTACACCGTGGTGACTACAAAGTTGTGGGTTAAATTTAACTGCAAGGTGGGTCTATGAAAAAACTTGACTGACCAAAAGTGGGAAAAAAACCCTGTTGAAAATTTTAGGGGTAAAAAAGGTTTTTTTTGGCCCCTATCAATTCATCTGTGGTGATTCAAAATTGCTTATTAAATTTAACGCAAAGTAGATCTATCAAAAAAGCTTGACTGACAAAAGTGAAAAAAACACCTTCTAAATTTTTTCGTTTTAAAAGGTTTCTTTGGGACCCTTTAGTACACCGTGGTGATACAAAAATTGGGATTAAAATTTTTAAAATCAAGGGGGGGTCAAAAACACGCTGGCCGCACCAAAGTGAAAAAAAAAGTATCTTAAAAGTTTTCGGGGTAATTAAAAAGGGATTTTTTGGACCTATCAATTCCCTGTGGTGATACAAATTGCTTTTTTTTCAATTTAACTGCAAAGTGATCTATCAAAAAAGCTTTTACTGACCAAAAGTGAAAAAAAAAAACCCCGTCTAAATGATAAATATTAAAAAGGGATTTTTGGCACCTATTAGTACACCTGTGGGTTTCGACAAAGTTCGGTTAAAATTTAAATGCAAGGTGGCTTTTTCAAAAAAGTCCCCCTGCGCCAAAGTGAAAAAAACAGTTTAAATGTATACGGGATAAAAAAAGGTATCTTTTGGCCTATTAATTTACCGTGGTGATAAAATTGTGTTTAAAAATTTAAACTGCAAATTAATCTTCAAAAAAGCTTGATACCAAAGTGAAAAAAACACCTGTCAAATGATACGGCTATTAAAAGGTTTTTTTGGGCACCTTCTACACTTTTGGGGACTAAAAAGTGTGGTTCTTTTAAACTTCAAGGTGGGCTCTATCAACACAGTGGCCTGCCCAAAGTGAAAAAAAAACACGTACTGAAATGTATAGGGAAAAAAAAAGGTTTTTTGGCACCATAAACTTGGTGACTACAGGTTGCTTTTTAAAATTTTTCTGCAAGGGGCTATATCAAAAAATTTGGACTGGGCAAATTAAAAAAGAACCCTATCTGAAATGTACAGTATATGATAAAAAAGGGGAGTTTTGAACCAACAATAACCTGCATTACTAAAAAGATCTGTACCCTTTAAATAAGGCAAGCAATGTCTAAACAAAGTTTTGGCTGTTAAAATTCCAGTTTTTTTTATAGAGCTTGTTGTTTTCGCCCGCGGGCCCCTCCCCTCCCCCCCCCCGCTTCCACCCCGTAATTTTACAGCGGTAGATGTCTTTTAAAATTCTCTGGCTAACGACCAAAAAATTCTAAAAAATTTCTGATTAACTAATTTAAAGGACACAGCTAAAATTAGAGCTGTCTCTGTGAAAAATAAATAATTTCGTGAGCTGTTTGCTGAGGTTTGGAAGGGGCAGAGCGCACCCCTTTATGCTTGGACGCACCCACTGATATGACAGGAAGGGCTGTTCTATGAAAAAAAGGTCATTTGTTTTTTCAGCCAATCGAAACCATACCATCCCAGTCATGACTTCCACACATATCTCACCCTCTATTTGAAAAGGATTTGCGGCCCCCAAATGACAGAAGCGCGAAAAATGGCGCGATTAAGTAATTATGACAGATTTTAACCTAAATTATGCGTGATCTAAAAATCCGAATCAATTAAATACCGGCCCGATTTCAACTTTGTCGATAGTAACGCTCAAACTACTCGTAATTACTTGGGTTGCCAATCTGGGGGAAATTCCCATGAAGGCATCCAGATTGTTCAACGCCCCTTCCTACCCCGAGCCTTTAAAACCTTCCCCGCTAGAACTACCTTCACAAATATCGTGGGGAAGGGAATAGGTTTTTCCCAAATGGGACCAATGAGACCATGTGCAAGCATCCCAGACAATCTGCCATGTAATGACAGTGCAGCATTTAGTCCAGGTGTCCCGCCCTGTGGAGAGCCAACAGCAGGCTATTGTAGTCCATTGGGGCAAGTCCCCTCCTGGTGTATGCTCAAGAATATCTCAGGGTTTTTAGATCTGGCCCATCGATTGGTCCTACAGCATTCAGGACTGTGGGACCTCCCACCCGGAACCTATTGGATCTGTGGGCAAAATGCCTATAAATGGTTGCCAGTAGGAGTAAAGGGTACCTGTACTCTGGCCAGGTTAACTCCTGCCACTTTTATAACCAAACCCGAACAGTTGAATTACTTAGCCATGCAGAAACACATGCTGGTAAAAAGGGCAAAAGACAATACACCCAGAGCAAATGGAAGACCCCACATAGTAGAAATGAGTATTGGGAATAAGATAGCCAGTACTCTACTATTATATCCTATGGTTGCCCAGACCTGGGATAAGCTAGTAGATGCAACTGATTACCTGGATGACCAGATCTTTGACATCTCAGAGGTCCTCAACACCACGGTGCCAACTCAGAATCAATTGATAGTGGTCACAAACCAACACACTATAGTTTTAGATTTTTTGGCCGCTAGCCAAGGTGGTATGTGCCAGGTCATCGGCCCAACTTGTTGCCACTATATAGATAACACCGGAACTCTTCAAGCTAAATTAAAACTTGATCAGATAAATGAGTTTAAACCCAGCTAACTGGTTCAAGGGACTGGGGGGGTTGGCTAATGGGCATATTGCAGACTGTATTACAAATATTTTTAGTTATTCTGCTTGTCTATGTTGCTGCTCGAATATTATTGAAGATTGTATTCTGTTGTTTGGAGAAACGTCAATTTTCTGCACCAATATGAAGGGACAGCTTAGTGGGCTCACCAGGGCTTGGAAAGTCCAGTTACACAGGGGGATCATCTGTTTAGGGATGATTCGTCTCAACCTGGCAAAGCCTCACTACTCCCCTTCCCGTCCTCGCTACACTGGTGTTGCCACAGGTAAAAGACAGGAGCTAGGGAAAAGAATGTGCAGGACAGACATTGTGAAGCAGTGTCTAACGTTTTTTCTCTTTACAGATGAAGGAAGTTTGCACGCCACTAACATACTGTATCGTTTGTGCAAAATGGGGGAACTGTCAAGTTAAGGGTTAAAGCATGTGAAAATCTTTTCTCCTGTCCGACACAAGATACAATTTGTGGACTCTCGCTTACGCTGCAAAACCTTGAAGCTGTAACAGAACTTAGCTTATGTATGTTATCTCTAAACCTTGCAATGTAAGCTGTAAAAGTTTCACTTTGCTCCGGCTAACTGCGCATGTCAGTCATGTCATTATAACCAAACTTATATAAACTCACTGCTGTATTAATAAAGAACTTCTTCTTTGTTCAAGCGCATACCTGTCTTATGTGGATACTGACTTATCGTATCTATATAGAGATGGTAGCAGGCCCAGGCGTCCGGGGTCTGGAGCCATAACAATTGGGATTCACTCAGCAACTAGAGAATCTCCAAAAGGAGGAACTTATCATACCCCTCATGCTTGGTGCAGGTCACTCGTAATCTCTTGACTAAACAGGGTAAGGGGCTGATAGCTGACTGGCCAGGAATATTATAAGGTGGGTCGGACAACTCATCCTCTAGATGAGTACTACTTACTTCGCCCACTAGATGGCATCCACAGGTCATTCTTGAGTTTGACCAGTTTATTTGAACCCTGACCTTTTCTATGCCAGAGTCCATTCTTGGGCTAGTTTATTACCTTTATGGCCAGGCCTGTTCAAGGGGCACATCTGGTGTGCCTAGCTTTTGAGCCCAGCATAAACAAAATATAATAAACTGATGATGTTTTTATACAGAGAGGGCAATAAAACGCTGTGTAAACTGGTTTTATGACTGTGTTAATAACTGTTTGACACTTCCAGGACACAGACAAGGCGATCACAACTTATATTTGCAGTCAGAGTGGGGGGTGGTCATATAAGTTATTGAAATATAGTACATAAAATACATGCATGGCTACAACAATAAGGGATACACTTAACATTCTGTTAAATTATGCTTCCAACAATACAGATTTTGATGACACCTACAAACAGACCTTATTATCATATCAAAGATGCTCCGCCCATTTTCCTCACAAGTTTAATGAACAAAGTATCATGTTATTACAGCTTAAGTGTCAGTTTATTCATTCATATGATAATTAAAATGACTGTAATGCTTAAAAAATTCTTAAAATCAATTGAATGCAACATGATGATATGTTCAAGTCAAATGGAGTAAAAGGTTGAGTAAACAAAATATAATGACCATTCAATAATACCAAACTCACAAAGTGTGCAAGTATGAATAATATAATAAATAATATAATTTAAATAAAATATCACTCCAACTTGATTAGTAATATACTCCTTATAGCAAGGACTGTAACAAAAATTAGCTGCTAATAGCAGGGAATGGAGCAAGCTCCGTTTCCTGCTGTTTAACCCTTTGCACACGGCAGAAATCTCGGCCACTACCTTTAAATTAATGAGAAATGTTGTCACGCACCATTCCTCACTCAGATTGGCAAACCCGCTGTGAGATTGTGGGGTGGCAATTTCTAAACATGGTGGCTGGGAGCCTTATGAAGCCTTCCAGAGCTGCCATGTATTCGTTCATTTCAGAAAGGTTAGTAATTAAACACTCTTCTGTATTGTTTAAACCATGCAGAAGGGTGTACATATGATCATGCCCTGTAGCGGTCAAATACCATAGGTGGACTTAATGTTAAAGTAAAAAATAAATAAATGTTTATAAGTGTAAAAATGTATAAAAAAAAAATTAAAAGTTCAAATTACCCCCTTTTGCCATTTTACCAAACCTCTTATTTTTTACATCAAATAATATATTATTTGCAACACAAAACATGTAGCCTATTTTGTCTCTTGTTTTGAATGCAAGCTGCAGTATTTGGGATCCAGGATCCATAAGTATTTATCAGATATTCCCTATCATAAACAGGATAAATGCATTCCACATGGCTTGGAACAGTAGACAAGATGCTATTTTGCATTGTTGAAACATATTTTTATGTCTTTATGTTTTCATATCACGAGATCCATTTTGTGTCTTCCTACTAATATATGTTAACATTCCTGTGATTAATTCTATGTTTTGTTGTTGATATATAAGGAAATCTCATAATAAGTGGCATTATACTTAATAAGGGCCATCTTTAAAGCCTTAAATGCGAAAGTGACTATTTTATGTATTTTCTGGATTTTATACTTCCAAAATAAAGAAACATTTTTTTCATGATATGAGCTGGAATTCTACCATATTTTCTACATACAATGCAAAAGGGTGTACAGGTGATTGTGCCCCTTGGTGATTAGGTACTCTAGAGGGATTCAATAGTAAAGTAAAACAAATGCTTAAAAGTATTAAAATGTATTAAAAAATATTAAAAGTTCAACTCACGGGGTGGGGGGGGGTGTGGTTTGATAACTAAGGAGCCAGACGCATGCTGCAGGAGCTCCTCCGGAGATCAGCTTTTATTCTCTGCCTGGACACGCAAAATGGGCCAAAAAAGACCTAAAAAGAACCCCACAGCTACTGGACCGCCTCCGGACTCCACTGAGCTCCCTATATCTAACTATTTTGCTCTGCTGCAGGGGCTGGGAGACGACGGCCTTGCTTCCCGCGCGCCGGAGCCAGAGGCGCCATCTTGCCCACCAGCGCTGCCTCAGGATGCCTGCCGGACCCCTCGCCACCTGGAGCTCACGGCCCGTGAGTTGGAGGCTCCCCAACGCCAACAGACTCACCTGCAGCGGGACGAGCTGCGAGACCCACTATCTTCAGCAGACGCTCCGGGACTAGATGAGAAGCAAGCTGGAGCCGTGTGCTGCGAGATCGCCCGCGCAGCCGCGCGCCACGAGAGTCGGAGGCATCGCCGGTTCATCAGCGTGGTTCCAGCAGAGCCGGCCCGGGGACACGAGGTCAGTCTATTCCAGGTCCCCAGTGGCCCGCTCAGCTCCCGGTGGAGCAGATCCGAATTCCCGCGATCGAGAGTGGTCCTAGGGTGATTCCAGGACTGTCCTGCCCCAACATCCCCACCATTTCTCCAGCACCACCTGTGCAGGGGCTGACGAATCACAGTGGCTCTCCTCAACAGCTCCTCAAACTGGGCCACAGAGGAGCCCCATAGATGTACTGTCGGGAGCTTGGAGCCACCGGTCCTTACAGATGGGGGCCAGACCGTGACAGAGCTGCCTATGCCACAGCTTCGCCATGGTGAGAGCATGGACCCGCTCCCTGGGAGGTCCTACCGCCACAGTTGATGACTGGACCCAAAGCCCTGACAGGGGTCATAATGATCCTAGAGACTCTCAAACTGTATGCTCTCCTGCTGGGCAGCAACATGCCAGGGCCAAAACACAGGCTGCATCCATTGACAAAACTATCCCAGAGGACTCTGCTATGCATTTAGCCCCATTGGGCCCTACTGATTCCGTTCCTGGCCTTCCCTCACGCGACCTGGCCGGGCGTCGGGGTCCGGGTGGGGTTCCGGATGCAGCTTGGGGCGGTGGCGGGGCCCATGAGGGGAGGGGGTCCTGCTCCCCCGCTGTATAGATGTGTTGGGCTCCCCTGCCGTCCTGACTCCGTCGGGGGCCCTGCCTGGGAATTCGAGGAATTCTAATAAAACATGGTGCGCGTCTCAAACGGGAATCCTCCTCTAAGCTCCAATCTCTCCTGACACGTCTTTCCTCTCTGGAGAATGTTCACAAATCTTCAGGTCTGGAGTCGGACTTGAGGGCTCTCGCTCAGACGCGTCATGAAATTCTTCAACTGATGGATAACAGGCATAAGAAATACCGTCAATTGTGTTCCAGCTCCTTTTATGCTTGGAGCAACAAACCAGGCAAATATCTGGCGAGAGCTCTTAGGGACAAGAGAGCATCTCTATTTGTGTCTAGCATCAAGAGTCCTGGGGGACGGGTCACCCATCTCATGGAGGAAATACTTCAAGTATTTCACAAATACGACTCCTCGTTATACAATCTCCCTCCGGGTGATTCTTGCCCCACCTCCTTGCAAACTTATCTTTCCAAGACGGCCCTACCGTGTCTTTCGTCTGAGTCTTTCGCCTCCCTGGAGGAGCCTTTTAGTGAGGATGAGCTTCTCCAGGCAATAAGGTCTCTGCTCTCGGGCAAGAGTCCTGGTCTGGATGGCTTTACGGCCTTGTTCTACAAGACCTTGATGACCGAACTGTCGCAACCTATCTTCCAGGCGTTTAATGCAGTCTCCTTCGACTCCCCGTTTGATCCTGCTTTCCTGCGGGCTCATATAGTAGTGGTCCCAAAGGAAGGTAAGGACCCGACGCAGTGCCAGAGTTATCGGCCTATCTCGCTGATTAACACTGATGCGAAGATATACGCCAAGATCTTGGCCAATCGCTTGAATCCTCTGCTCACAACAATTGTTCATCCGGATCAGGTCGGGTTTGTCCCCTCTAGGGAGGCGAGAGATAATACGCTTAAGACTTTCTCTTTGATTCACCATATTTATTTGCAAAAGATCCCATGCCTTCTCCTCTCACTCGATGCGGAGAAGGCTTTCGATAGGGTCGCCTGGCCTTTTCTACGTGGGGTTCTGGAGTCCCTGAGCTTGGGCGCGGTTGTGTGTGATGGACCTTTACTCCTCGCCCCAGGCGCAGATACGAGTCAATGGTGTTTTATCTGCTCCATTGATGATAGGCAATGGCACCAGGCAGGGATGCCCGCTCTCCCCCATCCTTTACATTCTAGTCATGGAGCATCTGATGCAGAACTTGCGTGGTGACCCGCAAATCAGAGGGATCGGAGCGGGGAAGCTTCACTTTAAATCTTCTGCCTTTGCGGATGATTTGTTACTATATCTCACGGAACCTGATGTCTCTCTCCTAGCAGCGTTGAGGGTACTGGAGGATTTTGGGTTACATAGCAACCATAAAATAAACGTGACTAAGAGCTCGGCCCTCGGCTTCTATCTGCCTCCGGATATCCTCTCTAGGTTGCGTTCCTCATTTCCCTTCACCTGGGAGGCCTCGTCGTTCAAATACTGGGGAGTTCAGATACCCTCATCTCCAGAATTTTTTTTTTTACCTTAATTATGTTCCTCTATTATCCAGAATCAAACAGGATCTTCTGAAGTGGGAAAAGAGGGACTTCTCCTGGATAGGTCAGATTAACATTCTCAAAATGAATGTTCTACCCCGTCTACTGTACCTCTTCCAGGCTATTCCTCTTTAAATTATTGGGCTTTTTTTAGGAACCCCAAAGGTTTTGGGTGAATTTTTAACTTCGTTTGGGCATGAGGGCATCCCCGGGTTGCGGGTCTCCTTGACCCCGGCCAAAGGGAGAGGGAGGCTTATCCCCGCCAACTTCCTGGGCCCATTATTATCAGCATCTCAGTGCGAAAATTTTAATGCAATTTAACCGCCGCAGATCCAAAAAATCCCGGATTCACCTTGAGTTCACCTGCATGGGGCCCCCCAAAACGGTTCCCCTGGTCCCTCCTCAATTCTGCTGAAGAGGTCTACTAATCCGTACCCCCCCATTTCACAGACTTCGGTTTTGGGGCTCTAGGTCATTTTGTTCCAAAATTTGGGGGTAATTTCCCCTCGGGGGAACTTGCACTAAATTTAGGAAATCCGCTGTCCCGATTCCCCCTTTTAAACCCGTAATTTTGGGGAAATTCGGGGCCCTAATTTCGGGGGCCGAAAAAGGCCCATTTTAAACCCCCGTGAAATGGCCCTTTGGGGAAAAAAGTGGGCCCCAAACCGTGCCCCTCCATAGGGTTTTTTTGTTTTCTTTAAAATTTTTGTTTATGTTTCTTTTTTTTCTGTTGAGTTTTTTTTCAAGAGCGGTTCCATGAGGAAAAGTAACTAAATAAACCCGTACAAACTTTAAATTTGTCCCGCTTAGACTTCCCCCGTTGGGCATTGAAAGAGGTTTCCAAAAAAAAAAAAAGTTTTTGCTCCTCGTATTATCCAAAAAACTCCTTTCCCCCCCGAGGGGATTCTAAAAAAACAGTATCCCCTTTTTGGGGATGGTTATTTCCCGTCCCCCTTTGCAAATAAAATATTACGGTTTTATTTAGTATTTTGGGTTGTGGTAATACTTCCCTGTATCATGGCAAAAAGGTTTAGTTCCCTCTTTTGTATTGCATTTTTAATGTTTCCAAAAATTTGCATTTGGGTTTTGGTTATGTTTTATATTTTACTTCTTGCAATTTTTTTTAAAAAAAAGCATTTTTTAATACAAAAAAAAAAAAAAAAGTTCCACCCCCACCCCCTTTCGCCTTTTACAAATACATTTAAAAAACACAAAATTTTTTAACTTTCCAATCTGTTAAAACTTAAAAAAAAAATTTTTTCCCGGGCACTGAAAAACCGTAGAAAAAAAAAAATTTTAAATGCCAAAATTTATGGGCCCCTAAAGACTGGGAAAAAAAAGGGATCAAAAGTCTGAAATTTTTCCCCAAAAAGGGTAACCCCAAAAAAAATATACTTCCGCCCACAAAAAAAAGGGAACCTCACTCATATGGGGGAATAACAAAAAAAATTATTAATGCATAAAATTGCGCTACCAAAACCCAAAATTTTAAAAAAATAGAGAATGTTTGCAAATTGGGTTTTTTCAGTACTGAAGCTTATGGGAAACTTCCACCCGCCTTTTTGGGGGGGGAAATTTTGGGGTCAAACCCCCCCTGTGGGAATTTGGTAACCCTTTTTTGCCGGGTGTGGCCAAAAAAAAACCCCCCCACGGCGCAATATTTTTTTTTAAACCCTTTTCCCCCGGTAAAAAAAAATTTTCTTTTTGTTTTTGGTTTAAAATTTAAAAATCCGGGAATATTCCAAGGGGTTCAAGGAATTTTAGTTTTTGTTTTCTTTTTTGTTAAAATTTCCCCCTTTTTTTATTTTCCTTTTTCCCCCGTGAAAAAATTTTTCGCCCCAAATTCCCCCCCCGACCCTTTTTCTAATTTTTTCGCCAAAGGGTGGGGAGAAAAGGAAGGGGTTTTAAGACCTTGCCCAGCCCGGAGCCTCCATCCCCTTTGCGGGGGGTTTGGGGGTTAATTTTTTCCGATTCTTTAAATACCCCCGATTCTGGGAGGCATAAGTTTGTAAAGTTAAAAGGCCTTCCCTAATTTTGGGCGTAAAAACTTTTCACTTTGCCCACAAACAACTGTGTGACCCCTACAAAAATCAAAAATTTTGATAAAAATCCCCCCTTGTTCTAAAAAAATTAAAAAGTTAAAATCCCAAAAATTTTAACCCTTTACATTGCTGAAAAGAATGGGGAAAAAATAATTTAAGTTTTAAAAAGGTTTTTCACTGAAAGTAAATCCAAAATTAATAAAGGGGCAAAGTGTTTATTTTAAACCCCAATGGGGGGTGGGATGGTTACCGGGGGGGGCAATTAAATGAAATTCCCCGGGGGCCGTTTTGGTTTTGGTGAAAATAATTGGCCCAAAAATTTGTGACAGGGTTTTGGGGGAAAAACGTTATTTCCGCACCTTTAATCAACCCCTAAACAAAGGGGGTCTTTTTGGAAAAGGTTTTTTGGCCTATTAAGGGGATCCAGTCCGGATCCAATTTAGTGTTTTGAATATCCTACCTTTAAAAACTTTTTTCCCCCTTAAAGGGGCCCCAATTTTATAAACAAAATTTGGTAAAACTTTTTTTTGGGGAATTGCAGTTAAAATTTAATCTAACCCCGGAGGAAGCCCAAAAAGTTAAATTGGTTCACATCCTTATGGGGGTTTATTTTGGGGAACCCCGTCCGGTTCCCTTTAAAATTTGGGAAAGGGGGTGGAAAAAAATTGGGGCAAACCTCTGTTAATTTTTTTGTTTTTTGGGAACCTGGGGAAACCAAGGGGGCCCCCATTCCGGGTAGTTCCCGGGTCCCCTTTTTGCCCCTGCCCGGTTTTCTTGTAAAGCTTTCCTTACCCCCCGAAAAAATTGTTTCCCGGGCCCTTCATGGGGAATTTAAAATTTATTGTTTTGCAGTGCGTAAATTTTCAGTTTTTACACTTTACGTTCTTCCAAATTTCCTGCCCCATCCCGAGATTTACCTAGGTTTTTAAGGCCCCAAAAAACCAGGGGGTTCCTTCCCG
>JAODAL010082146.1:0-11674 GCA_025379985.1 Phyllomedusa bahiana
ATGACCAAAGGAAAAAAAAACAAAAAAACAAATAATGCAATATTTTTAAATATAATATTTTTTATTATAAAACAAGTAACAAACACATATTTGGTATCATCATAACTGCAACAACCACTTTTAAAAACATATAAAAAAATAATTTTAAAAGAAAAAGGGAAATGGTTTAAAGGGGGGTTTTTTGAAATGTTCTTTTTCTTTAGCAATTCTATTAGATTAATTTTAAATCCAAGACAGTCTCTCCTCTCAGCCGGTTTTTTCCTGCCAGGGGGTGTGCCCCCTTTCCCCCAGCAAACTTGTCCCCCCCGTCAGCAGGCCTTTTCTCCCTCAAAGAAAAGCTGTACACATCAATTTTTTATTTGGGGGGGGTTTTAAAAAAAAAAGGGTTTAAGGTTTGTCTGGAAAAAAAAAAAGAAAACCTTTCATTTCCCCTTGCCCCCGTTTCTCCTTGAGGGTTTTTTTTCCTTTTTTCCATTTTTTTTCCACCCCCCCCAAAACCCCCCAATTTCTGTGCTAAAACCATTATACACACAGCCTGAACTGAAGAAAACCCCTTAGAACACAAAACTGCCCCACCCCTTCTTTCCCCCCCGTAAAAGGGAGGAGACTGTTTTGGGGTGTGGGGTTTTTAAAGGAAGGGGAAAACCCGGGGCATAACACTTTTATAAAAAGAAAAGGTTCCCATGAGTAAACAACATAAATTTTCCCATTTCATTTACCTAGAGCTGGGAGTGATATAGACAGAGGGGTTCCCCAAACCCCATCCTCAAGATAAAACCCAAAAGGGCATGGTTTTTTTGGCTTTTTTCCCCACATTGGGACAAGGGGAAGTATTATTGTCCCGTGCAATTTTTGCACAAGGGGAATCATTATTGTCATCAATTTTGTGGGGATCCTGAAAACATGACCTGTTGGTGTGCCTTAGGGCCCGGAAAAAGGGGGAAAACCGGTTTTAAGCCCCAGCCCTCTCACATTTGCTGGTTTTTTCTTTCGCTCAGGGGAGTAAACACAGAGTGTGCGGCAAACCAAACCAAACGCCCGGGGGCATTCCGGGGGATTTCCTGTCGGGCGTATCCCCCAAAAGGGGGAATGAAATATCAGCCACCAAACACAGTCAGGGGGGAAAGTCCAGGGGGAATCCGCTGAGGGTTTTTTCCCACAAGCCAATTTTACAGAAAAGGGGGTTTTGGGGTCCCGAAATGGCAGGGACAAAATAAAAAAACAGATCACAGAAAAGTTCATTTTTTTTTTTTGCTTTAATTAAGTAACTAGGAAAGCCAAAACCCCAAATTTCAAAAGGCCATTTTTACGTCCCCCTAATCTTAGATATGATCTTTTTAGGGGTGAAAACCCCCCTTTAAAAAAAAAAAAACATAATAAAATAAAAAAAATAAATACTTTCAAAACCATCAGCATTGTTTTTTTAGTTTTAACTGGGGCACCATCTTGAACCGTCCTCAAGGTCGCTGAGCTCACGGATTGCCGCTTTTGGCAAGCGGACTGGCACACCAACACTCCATCACCAAGGTTCTCTTTAAACAATCCTCAGCCAGCTTTATGCAAGCACAGGTCAGTGAAAATGCTCCAAAGTTATATAAAATACAAACAAAAACCCGGTCATCTGGCCCCCTAACCCCAAAACACAAAAGACCCCCTCTAATCATAGTTGGAAATTCCCTCCAGCTCACCAAAAATTACTCCACTGTAAGTATAGGCTTCCCCATTCGGACTGGGGGGCTGGGGGCCCCCCGGGGAAAGATTGGGGCCCCCCCTCCCTGTACATTAAAATTTCCCGGGCCCCCTTTAATAAATGGCCCATTTTTCCCCAAAAACAGGGGCAAAAAAAACTGTATTGTTATACAATGTATTACAAAATTTGCATCTAAATATTGACACAGGGGTAAGTAGTCCCCTCCTATCCCCCACCACCCACATACAAAACCCCCCCCCACCCCCTAAATATCCCCCCCACGTTTTCCCTTTGGGCACGCACCTCACCACCTTATAAAAAAAAAACCCACAAAAAGAAAAGTGTGATCCATCCAGGGGAGTGTTCCCTCACTCTTTAAATGGGGACAAGTGAAAGTGCCCCTATACCCGCCCAATAAAACTACAAAATAAGAGACCAATTTCGGTCAGACACATCAGGAAAACCTACAACATACCATATGGGGGACCAAGGTCGCACCATCCGGGATAACCCCCAAACAACCCCAATAGAGACCCCAAAAGAGGTCAACCCAGCTCAGGTTAAACCTAAACACCGCCATATAAACCAATATGGGAACCCCCTCAGGGTTTTAAACCCACAACGCTGCCATAAGAACCCAAAAAGAGGTCAGACACCGCTCAGGTATAACCTAAACACTGCCATATGGGAAACCCCGAGGTCAACACCACTCAGGTATAACCCACAACACCCCCATTTAAAGACCACATAGGGTCGACACCAGCTCAGTAAAAAACCCAAAACCGCCCTATAGAGACCACATAGGGTCAACACGCTCAGGGATAATTACAACACCACCATTAAGACCCATAGAGGCAAACCTGCTAAGGTCACCATCATTACAATAAAAAAATAACCCCGATGTCAGGGACTCACCGAGACGCTGACGTTCTCTTCTTTATTGTCGTTCCCATTCCCCTTTTCTTTTGATCTGTTCCACACCGCCATGAGACTTTCCCCCCCCACAACTCATCCCCGAAATTTCACAAAAAAATTTGAATTCAATTTCCACATTTCTTTACCCATTTCCCCCCCCTGACAAATACCCCGGGTGGGAGCGGGAAATAATTTTAAAAGGGTTTGGAGGGGGGGAGGCACGGTAACTAGATAGGCCCTATTAAAGGTTGGGAGACCCCCCCCGGATAATTTTTGGCCAGCCCCCGGAGGTTGGGTGGGTACCTACCACAGGGGGGTAGGTAAAAAGCCCCAAAATAAGCAGGCCCATTACAAGTTGATAGGCTACGTTAGTTGGGGGCCCTTAGTTTTGGGGGTAGGTTTGGTTGGTGATCCCAATTATTAGCTGTGTAGGTGGTTTCCCCCCCGTAAGGTAAGCTGTAGATTTTTGGGGCCCCCCTTTAAAAAGGGGCAAGAGTTAGGGACCCCCTTTAGGGACTAAAAGGCATTAGGGGTTCCCCCTTTAGGGATATCAACAGTTGGGGCTTCCTTTTGGTAGTTTCAGACAGTTTAGGGGGCTTTTAGGTAGTTACAGGGAGTTGGGGGCCCCCTTTTGGGAGTGTGCGGAAAGGGCCCCCCCCCCTTAGCTACTTGAGTATCAAGCCCCCTTGTGTTTTGGGACCGGGCCCCCTTTTAGTCGGGCCCCCCGTAGGACCAAATCCCCCCTTTTAGTCGGGCCCCTGTAGTAGCCAGAAACCCCCCCCCGATCGGGCCCCCCGTGGTAGCCAGAACCCCCCCTTTTATCAGGGCCCCGTAGGTATCAGGGCCCCCCGTAGTCAGGCCCCCCTTAGGTACTGGGGCCCCCAGTGGGATCAGGGCCCCCCCCTAGGTAGTCAGGGGCCCCCTTTAATTTTCCGAGTCCCCTGTCTTTTGCCCGGGGGCCCCCCTTTGTCAGGGCCCCCCTGAGGGGCCAGGGGCCCCCCCGTAGGTAGCCAGGGGTCCCCAGTAGGTAGCCCGGGCCCCCCCCTGAAGGGCCCGGGGCCCCCGTAGGACCGGGGGGCCCCCCCGAGCCAGGGGCCCCCTTTTTACCAGGGACCCCCCAGTACCAGGGCCCCCCCCTTTTAGTCAGGGCCCCCCCCTTGATCAGAGCCACCCCGTACAGTGTCCCCCCCAGAAACCAGACCCCCCCCCCAGTACCCGGCCCCCCCCTTTTGTAGCCGTCTCCCCCCCCAAGCCTTTTCCCCCCCCAGGCCCGGCCCCCCCCTTTGAGCCGTGCCCCCTAGTAGCCAGACCCCCCTTAAACCCTGTCCCCTTGCCGAGTCCCCCCCCCCAGTGCCCGGGGCCCCCCGACCCGTGTCCCCCTAAGCCAGACCCCCCCGAGCCATGTGATGCCCCGAGGTTGCCTCCCCATAAATCCCCCTTTAAAAAGGCCAGGGACACAGCCTCCCTGCAGTGTCAAAACCCCTACAAAAGAGAGACATCTCCGACAATTCCTGTGCCTTTTGATGTGTCAGGGAGGACACCCTGATATTTACCTTGCTGACCCCTTCAGTGGTGATAGCATCCACTGCATCCCTACTCACTATGGCAGTAAGTCCACCTTTCTCAGGGAATTTACTTTTCCCTTACCTGTTCCATAACATTGGAGAAATACATCCCACTTCTGCACTGGAGTACTTCATAGACTAAGGACACGCTGGAACGGGCGCAGCTCCGTGCGAGGCGCAGCATGACCCCGCCCGCAGGGACGTGCGCGTCATGCCGCCGCCGGGAGACGGAGTTGGGGGAGGAGCTAGTTGGGTGCGTAGAGCTGAGGCGGCAGTTGGAGCGGCGGTTTGAAAAAGGTGACAAGCGCTGCCATTAGAGATGGGCGAATTGATTCTAACGAAGTGGAATTCGTTTAGAATTTCAGGAAAACTTCGGTTCTGAACGAATGTGCAGAGATGAAGCCAATCAGAGACCGGCGGGATTCTGTGACGTCACCGCACTATATAACTCCGGGCGCGATGCTGGGAGCTCACACTCCTCTCACTGTACTGATCAGGGAAGGTTCTGCCGTGGCTGATAGCTCTTACTGAAGAATTGATTTTTATACAGCGATTTTTGTGGGGTGTCTCAGCTTGTCTCAGAGACTGCTTCTTTTAATGTTCTATTTCTGATTTTTTGGTGTATTGGATCTGAAGTCCAGTTTGCGTCCACTGCAGCTGCATATACATTTTAATGCTATCTGCTCACAGCACATTGAATATCCAAGGGGGAGAGGAAAAGACGTACAACAAATATTACACAGGTTAGCAGGGTTTCTGTGGGAGAAAGAGGTGGGATGAGCAGTAAAGGAAGGTGGACCGGGGTTGGGAGAGATGTCTCCTGCAGCAAGAAGCAGGAGAATGAAAAGTGATTGCAGATGGTTCACTGACGAATATGAGCGATGTTTTGTGCAGCACCCTGAAAGAGGATGGTTTGGGGTAGGTAAAGTAAGTAAGTAATGCATGGGATGCGTGCATGGTAGAGGGAAGGACAGAGGAGCTAATGTGGATGGAGTTGTTTGGAGGTATGACTGGGCGGTAGGAAAGGAGGAAGAGGGCAGCAAGATAGATTGCAAACGTAAGCATGGTCTCAAAGCTGTAGGAAAGAAAGACTAGCTACTTACAAAGATACGTTTCTGCCCCTTCTGCCCACTTCGGTCAAAATTCATATAGTCACTTTATAAATGCTGTCACTTAATCAATGCTGGCAGACCAAAAGGTCTTGCAGACCCCCAGAGCACCAATATATAGTGTCTATTGATTAGATCACCACTTTCAGGTGACAGAAACGGGTGGGGTTATAAAGAGATAGCAGCAAGGAAGTTCTTCAAAGGCTAATTGGGTATAGGCATACTTAAACATAGAAACACATCCTAAATATTTGAAACAGAGCTGGGACTTCAAGGCAAAATGCCAGAACACACAATATAATCACACAGATATTGCAGAGGGGTTGCTGATGCATGTAGTTCACACGTACCATTCAAATATACAATATAATCACACAGATATTGCAGAGGGGTTGCTGATGCATGTAGTTCACACGTACCAATTAATTAAATCTGATATTGCAAAAAAGAACAAACAAGACAAGGTCATAAAATCCACACGGTCTAGAAGCTTTGCGTGTTTACGCTGTCAAAACTGCTCTTCCATTATCAAGGGAGACTATGTTTCACATCCCACGAAAGGGTCCCCAGTTAAAATCCAGGGCTTCCACACGTGTGATAGTCATAATGTAGTTTACATGATTAAATGCCCTTGTGGGAAGACATACATAGGGCAGACTACTAGACAGATAAAAATCCGTCTCAATGAGCATAGGTCAGTCATTCGTCAACATATGAGAAAAGGTGTCAGTGCTACAGGAGAAAAAAAGGATGAGGGCAGCAGACATGGTGAAACCTCTCTAGCCCGGCATTGGGCTAGTGAGAGACATAGGTTAGCTGAGTTGAAATGGTGTATACTGGAAAGGGTTATTTGTGAACCCACAGGGATCGCTAGAAAGCTGTTGCAGAGAGAGGCTTTCTGGATACATTGTACAGTATGGATTCATTAGCCCCTAAGGCATTAATGAAAACTTTGGTCTGAAGGTGTTTCTGTAAGTTTGATCTGGTTTTTATTGTTGTTGTTTTTATTGTTGAGTCTGCATTCCTTTATAAGGAACGCCTACACCGATGTGCGCATGCTTGAGAAAGAGGCAACATTGCCTCGAAACGTCGCAGTCTGACGTGCGCTCAGCCCGGGCTCTTGGCGTACCTCTAAGGAAACCCTGCCGGGATTAAGACTGTGATGGTCTATGGACATAGTAACTGAACGGCGACCTGCCGCAACTAAACTTAAGTATCCTACAACAAATGTTTTCATGACTGCATAAACGCCAAGGAGAGCGGACATATGTATGCTTTTAAAGATTAATAGAATAAATATACATGTTTTATGGGACGGCCGGATTGTTAATTTGTTGCCAACTTACAGTAGACATATGGTTGATGCTAGTAATAAACTATTTTGAGCAGTGTCGGACTGGGGGGTCTGGGGCCCACAGCGGAGTTGATCTTGGGGGGCCCACCCTACTGTACATGAAAATATTACCGGCCTCTCGGACGGAAATGCGCCCATTTGACCACATAATACAGTGTGCAAAACAGAACTGTATTGTGTAGTACGATGTAGTCTCACATCTGTCAGTCTAACATATCAGACACAGGGCTAAGTAGCTCCATCCATATCCCCTTCCACCCACATACAATATCCCCCTCCACCCACATACAATATCCCCCTCCACCCGCATACAATATCCCCCTCCACCCACATACAATATCCCCTCCACCACATACAATATCCCCTCCACCCACATACAATATCCCCTCCACCCACATACTATATCCCCCTCCACCCACATACAATATCCCCCTCCACCCACATACAATATCCTCCTCCAATAGTCCACATACAATATCCCCCTCCACGTTTCCTTGGTCACGTACCACACCACCTTCTAAAATAAACACCAGCAAGAAAGAAAGTGGAACTCCTATCACAGGGTCACGTGTTCCCTCACTTTTACAATCAGGGACACATGTACGCTGCCACTATACTAATGCCAATATAACCTACAACACCACCATATAGAGACCACAAAGAGGTCAGACACCAGCACAGGTATAACCTACAACACCGCCATATAGAGACCACATAGAGGTCAGACACCAGCTCAGGTCACATCACATTACAGTGAATATGAATACAGCGTTGAACCAATATAGAAGTAAAATAACCCCTGAAATCAGGGACTCACCGGAGACGTCTTATCTGAGGAGTCGTTCTCTTCTCTTATGAGTCGCTCTTATTCCCTTTTCTTCTGCATCCGTTCCACACTGCCATGATGACTTGTCCCGGCCACAACTCATCCCTGCAGAAATAACACACAAATATCTTACAATCCTCAATTTTCCAGCATCTCTTTACCTATTCCCACCTCTGTACAAACTGCCCAGGGGTGGAAGAACAGGTACAAGCCATAGCTTAGAGGCCTAGTATCCTAAGGGGTTGGAGGGTGGGGAGAGGACTAACCCCCCTGGGCTGCTTCCCTCTCAATTATATTACCAGATAAGTAGACAAGACCCTAGCTAGATAGGCAAATAGGCAAGGCCCCAGGTAACTAGATAGGCCCTCTTTAGGTAGGTAGACCCCCGCTGGATAAGTTGGAAGCCCGGCCCCAGGTAGGTTGGTGGGTACCTAGCCACGGGTGGGTAGGTAAAAAGCCCCCAGGTAGATAAGCAGGCCTCAGTTAGGCAAGTTGATAGGCTACAGTTAGGTTGGTGGACTCCAGTTAGATATGCTGTAGGTAGGTGTTGGTGAGTCCCAGTTAGTTAGGCTGTAGGTAGGTTGTTTCCCCCAGTTAGGTAAGCTGTAGGTAGTTAGGGTCCCCTTTATATAGGCTTCAAGCAGTTAGGGACCCCCTTTAGGTAGTATACAGGCAATTAGGAACCCCCGTTAGGTACTATACAGGCAGTTGGGGCCTCCTTTAGGTAGTATACAGACAGTTAGGGGTCTCCTTTAGGTAGTATACAGGCAGTTAGGGGTCTCTTTTAGGTAGTATACAGGCAGTTAGGGGCCTCCTTTAGTGTGCAGGAAGCCAGGGCCCACCCTTTAGTAGTGGTGCAGGAAGTCAGGGCCCCTTTTAGGTAGCCAGGGCCCCCCTTTATGTAGCCAGGGCCCCCTTTATGTAGCCAGGGCCCCCTTTATATACCAGGGCCCCCTTTGTTAGCCAGGGCCCCCGTTATGTAGCTAGGGCCCCCATAGTTAGTCAGGGCCCCCTTTATGTAGCCAGGGCCCCCATAGTTAGTCAGGGCCCCCCTTTATGTAGCCAGGGCCCCCCATTATGTAGCCAGGGCCCCCCTTAATGTAGCCAGAGCCTCCCTTTAGGTAGCCAGGGCCCCCTTTGTTAGCCAGGGCCCCTTTAGATAGCCAGGGCCCCCCTATGTTAGCCAGGGCCCCCCTTTGTTAGCCAGGGCCCCTTTCGTAGCCAGGGCCCCCCTTTGTTAGCCAGGGCCCCCCTTTGTTAGCCAGGGCCCCCCTTTAGTAGCCAGTGCCCCTTAAGTTAGCCAGGTCCCCTATTTGTTAGCCAGGGCCCCTTTAGTAGCCAGGGCCCCCCTTTAGTTAGCCAGGGCCCCCGTTTAGGTAGCCAGGGCCCCTTTAGTTAGCCAGGGCCCCCCTTTGTTAGCCAGGGCCCCCTATTTAGCCAGGGCCCCCCTATGTTTGCCAGGCCCCCTTTAGCCAGGCCCCCCTTTGTTAGCCAGGGCCCCCCTTTGTTAGCCAGGGCCCCCCTTTAGTAGCCAGGGCCCCCCTTTGTTAGCCAGGGCCCCCCTTTAGTAGCCAGGGCCCCCCATTATGTAGCCAGGGCCCCCCATTATGTAGCCAGGGCCCCCCTTAATGTAGCCAGAGCCTCCCTTTAGGTAGCCAGGGCCCCCTTTGTTAGCCAGGGCCCCTTTAGATAGCCAGGGCCCCTTTAGTTAGCCAGGGCCCCTTTAGATAGCCAGGGCCCCTTTAGTTAGCCAGGGCCCCCCTATGTTCGCCAGGGCCCCTTTGTTAGCCAGGGCCCCCCCTATGTTAGCCAGGGCCCCCCGATGTTAGCCAGGGCCCCCCTTTGTTAGCCAGGGCCCCCCTTTAGTAGCCAGTGCCCCTTAAGTTAGCCAGGGTTAGCCAGGGCCCCTTTAGATAGCCAGGGCCCCCCTATGTTAGCCAGGGCCCCATTAGTAGCCAGGGCCCATTTAGTAGCCAGGGCCCCCCTTTAGTTATCCAGGGCCCCCCTTTGTTAGCCAGGGCCCCTTTAGATAGCCAGGGCCCCTTTAGTAGCCAGGGCCCCCCTTTGTTAGCCAGGGCCCCCCTATGTTAGCCAGGGCCCCCTTTGTTAGCCAGGGCCCCCTTTGTTAGCCAGGGCCCCCCTTTGTTAGCTAGGGCCCCCCTTTGTCAGCCAGGGCCCCCTTTGTTAGCCAGGGCCCCCCTTTAGTTATCCAGGGCCCCCCTTTAGTAGCCAGGGCCCCTTTAGTAGCCAGGGCCCCTATAGTAGCCAGGGCCCCTATAGTAGCCAGGGTCCCCTAGGTAGTTTAAAAAAACAAAAAACAGCCACTTACCTGGCTCGGGCTCCTGCTCCGGCCGCTCCGAGCTGCCGCCGGCTCCGTACTGCCGGCCTGCATAGGCGGCGCGGTGAAGTGACGTCACCGCGCGCCTACGTCAGCAGTAGGGGCCGGCGCCCGGCCGGCTGAAGGCCTAGTGTCTTCAGCCTGCCGGGGAGATCAGCGGAGCGCAGCGCTAACGGCGCTGCACTCCGCTGACACCGCGCAGCACCGGGAGTCGGGGACATTAGTCACCAACTCCTGGGACGGTCTCTGGGCGCTCGGGACGCAGGTCCCGGGCGTTCAGGGACCGGATGCGCGGCCGGGCCCCGGGGAGCGACGGCACTGCCTCCGGGGCCCCCAGTGACTCGGGGGGGGGCCCACCGGGGGATTCCTCGATCCCCCGGCGGCCCAGTCCGAGCCTGATTTTGAGTGGAATAACCATCTGTCTTACATTCAGAAATTTTTGTAGTTTGAAATTGGTAAATTTTTCAAACTTTTCACGATACTTTGATATTTGGGCCCAAAATTTCTTACTAACTTAAAGCACAATGTGTCACTAGAAAACATTTTCTGAATCACATAGATAGGCAGATTTAAAAAATGGGGCTCCGGCGGTAAAGGGTTAAGGGGGTCTAAGTACCTACCTACCTGTTGGCAGAATCCTATATTCCAACCTATCTACTGGGGAACTTTATGTACCTACTTATTGGAGGTAACTTTTATACCTACCTACTAGGGGGACCTTATATACTTGCCTACAGGGGGGACCATATATAACTACCTACATATAAGGGGGCTTATGTACTTACTTACTTGGAGAGCCTTATATACTACTACCTACCTACTGGGGGGACCCTATATACCAACCTACTGGGGGACCCTATGTATCTATCTATTTGGGGGCCCTATATACCTATCTGAGGGGAACCCAATACCAAAGGGGGACGTTACCTAATTAACCCCTTCACGACCCTGGGCGTATGAGTACGTCCCAGGGCTGCTAAGGGGCTTTGCACAGCCGGCGGGTGTTAGCATCTAATCGCCGCTAACACCCGGCAGTAACAGCGCCGGCGGGTGGCTCCGCCCGCTGGCGCTGTTTAACCCATCAGACCCCGCGGCAAAGATGGCCGCGGCGTCTGAATGAACGCCGATCAATGCCGCGCACCGTTCGTTACGGTCATCGGCACCCGATCCGACGACCGGGCATGGTGGTGGGGAGCCTTGTGAAGGCTCCCGTCACTTACCCTTGCCGGTTTGCCCCACTTCCGTCCGCAGACAGGAAGTGGGGAAACTGCCATCTTTGTACACCCTAATGCATTGCCTATGCAATGCATTAGGTTGTATTAACAATCACGCCCCCTAGTGGTCAAGCACCATAGGGGGACTAAATGTTACAGTAAAAAAAATAAAAAATAAAGTTTTAAAGTACAAAAAAAAGTATTAAAAGTTCAAATCACTCCCCTTTCCCCATTTTACAAATAAAATCATTAAAATAATAAAAAAGTTACACATATTTGGTATCGCCGCATCCGAAAAAGTCCGATCTATAAAAATAAAACATCATTTATCCCGTAAGCTGAACACCGTAGAAGAAAAAAATTCCAAACGCCAAAATTGCGTTTTTTGGTCATTTTACGTCACTCAAAAAATGGAATACAAATGATCAAAAAAGTCGCATGCATTCCAAACTACAAGCGATAAAAAGTACACTTCAGCCCGCAAAAAAAATTCACCCTCACTGACGTCCGTAGGTGTTATTACAAAAAATTTTTTGGTAGCACAAACTGGCGCCGCGGCGCAAATGTCAAAATAGAAAATGTTTGGAATTTTTTTACGGGACCCCAAAAAATAATGGAAACCCTACATGTTTGGATTCCGGATGCGTAACAACCTGTAGAATA
>JAODAL010082147.1:0-11674 GCA_025379985.1 Phyllomedusa bahiana
GCCCATGCAAAAAGGTTCAGGAAATTTAGACCTGGTTGTCGCCGGATGACCCCCTGTGGTTGGCAGTAAATCAAGATTGAGAGAGCCCCCTTTGCAAAGGGGGAAAATGAGTATGGAAGGAAAAGTCTGCCCGGAAAAAGGGAAAATTTGTTGGCGATGGGACCCCGGTCTACAAAGTGATCCACCAACCAACCCGAATATACCAGTTTTAAGTAAGGCGGGAAGGGGGGGCAAGGGCCACCGGGAAATTTTACCCCGGAACCTGTTGGGGCCCGTGTACTTTTTAGCCGGGCCTCCTCCTCAGAGAGAATACCCCAGCTTCCCGAGTACCCCAGATTTTGAAAAAGGAGGGTGGCTTCCCCCAAGGGAAAATCCACCACCGCGGGAATAGGTCAAGTGTGCCCCTGCAGACCCCAGAGGATCCCCAAAACCTGAACCCATAGGTACGCACTCCCACCCCCCAACTTTGGCAAATGCAATTCGATATTAAGAAAAATGTGGTAAAAAACTCAGGTTACCGGGCGGAAACCCCTTTAAACCCCTTGGGGACGGGTGTAACAAAGGGTTGTAGTAGCCCTTTCCCCAGTAGAGGGCGCCGAAAATCAAAGGTGAAGTGTGGTGTTCCCTGATTACAGGGGGAAACTTTTTGGGGGAGCACAGGGACGGGAAAGAGGAAAGGTAGGATTTGGGAGGGAGAGAGGCGAGAGAGGACAAAGTAAGGGGTAGGTTCCCCCCCCCTGTTCTGTGACGAAAAAGGTGGGACGTACTCCCCATCAGGATCTAAGGGTTTACCATTCCTCTAAAAGGGTTTTCCTCAAGAGAACTATTTGTGGGTCTTAGAACCGCATTGTGGGAGAGGGGTCTCCCCACATCAGGCTTTGTCGCTGAAGGAGACAGCTACGATAAGTGGACTAAATCACAAACCGTTGAGTAATATCTTTTTTGAATTTTTTGTATTCCCTATTGTTCAAAAAGTATAGAAAAAAAGTACTCTCCCTGGTTGGTTCCGTTCTTTACAAGCCGAATTGGTCTTTCCAGTGACCATCTGATGATATTTCCCACGGGGAGTGGCCCGACTGTGGCACCATTTACCTCTGTCCCACCCAAAAACCGGGGTAAATGCTCACAGGGTTATTGCGAAAACCCCTAATCTAGGAGACCTTTTATGTAATTCACCCCTCTTTGGTGATTTTTAAATGTCTGAGGGCTGCGGGTCCCCCCCCATACACCTGCTCACAGAGCTGAAAGACCACATTCACCGCGTTTCCCCCTTCCATGCACTCCCTTGCATGAGTACAGGGGTCGCTGGACTTACATGGATTTACAGACTCCACAGGTATTTGACTTGTGGCGACCAATTGAGGAGGTTAATTGCACTACGGGGCCCAAAAAGCATATTCTGAAATACAAAGCTCCCCAAAAATAAAGGCTTTGCTAAGGGTTTTCGCGTCCCATTGGCAACCTCTATGACACTTTGTCTTCCATGATGACCTTTCCCGGCCCAAACCCGTGACAGAGGAATTTCCCCGGCACCCTTTTTTCACTGGGGCTTTCAAGCAGCAACCTCTGCATCAATGGGGGGAGATGTTTTTTTCAATCCCCTACAACCATCTCTAAAGGGGAACTCTCGCGTCTTCTGGGAAACTTCTCATCTTTCCAACCCCAAATTCCACAATGGCGGGTCCATGGCAGACACTTTTAAAATGGATGTAGTCATAGATCCCGGCCATCCCCCTTTGATCTCCCATTTTAGACACAAAATTGGCGTGTTCACATTAGGCAACTCAGTTGACAAAATTTAAATCAAAGCTCTAGTGGGTATCTGGCTGGAAATGGCACCCATCTGTGGTCGCCCCAAACCCCAGAACATACACCTCTGTGATATGTTTCTACTGTCCTCCTAACCTCTGGGGAGAATTTATCGCTGCTCAGAACCCTACACCTTTTTCCCTATGGATTTGACATTTTACCACCTCTGTGGTGTCTAGAGCTCATTTCCATCACAGCAGTCTTTGTGACCATGGCAGAAAAAGCTCTGGCAATCACAACCATCGAAACAAGTGAAATCAGTAGGACTAAAGGTTCGCATGACATTCTCCTATACTCTGCGTGCTACAATCCAGTCTCTACACAGAGTGTCCCCTTGTAATGCACTGCCAGGGGGGCAAAAGAAACTGCCCAGCACACTTTTCTCTACAAGGTTTTGAGGCTTCTTCATGCAGGCATAACCCACCAGGTCGGAAAACCCTCATTAAAAAAGTCTCCCCCAACCCTTGTAGGAAGCAAACAACCCGGGTTCTCCTTTTCCCCCCAGGCCGCACACTGAAAAAAGGAAAGCTCCTCTTGGGACCCCAGAGATACAGAACTGGTGGCTATAATTCCTGGGCCGCATTCCCTGGACTTGCGGGTATACCAGGGACACCGTTTGCTGGGGTTCGGTAACACTTTATGAAATGGACTCCAGACATTCACACACAGCTGTAGCACACTCATATTTCCAGGTTTTTTCCCCAAAAGGAGAGCAGAGGACACCTTGTTTCTAGGGGCAAACCACATTTCCCCCTGAGCCTGTATGTTAAACCCCGTCCCAGATTGTCATGCACCCTAGGCACCCCTTTTCTGGTTTAGTCTCACACTGTTGTATGACCTCAGGGGACATTGGCTTGTCTCCTCTAAGGGGGGCTGGGCTTTTTCAGGAGCTAGTTCACACAGGGGGCCCCCCTGAGCACCCCGCTCTGGCTTTTGCGCTACTTCACACTTGGCCATTACTGCGCGACTCTGGGAACCCCGCTCCCTCCCCCCCTTCTCAGGTAATAGATCTGAGCTACTTATTAGAGGTACATTTATCTCATTAGTGACTTTTCCAACGGACCCCCTTTCAGACGCATCATAAACAAAGTCCTGAAGATTTTCCAAGTCTGGGTAGCACCACTTCACTGCTCTTTGGACTTTTCTTATTTGGTAACAGTTCTGGGCACCCATTTACCACCCCCAAGTCCACCTTCAGACTGTCAGACAGGAACTCTCTGCCCTCCACCTTCTTAGGGACCTTCCTGGGGGATATTTCTGGCTCTTTAAGCCATGGCACAGCACCCATTTCAGGGTGCGCCTCACAGGTACAACCACCTGCTTTGCCTGGCCTGCTCGCTGTCTCCCACAGCTGCCAGAAGTAGGGAAAGTCACTGCCCAGCACAAACTCTACTTGGAGGTCCTCACAAACCTCAAGAATATGCTTGGCAGTCCCGCAACAAGTGTCAAAAAAAAGTTCAATGGCCTTACCCGTTCCGGTCTGGTCTTCACAAAGGGTATGATGTCAGGGTGCACCCTGGAAACCCTTTGGCGACAGTCCAGATCCACCAACAGTGTGATCCCTCCTTTGGCTGGACCTCAGCAGCTGCTCTCCATCATTGAGGCTGATTGCCCTTGGTCACGGCCGTATTCAAGGACATAGGTTGCTCAGTTGGTTCCGGAGGTAACTCATGCTGGTGAGGGATACCTGACTTGACTTTCTTCTGGGAACGCTGCCCTGGCCTTGTAGCCCAGCCTTCTGTACCGACCCTCTGGGGGGCTGTTGAGCTGTCCTTTCTTGGATAGCCGCTGTATGCAAAAGGATGGCCGCGGCACAGGCCTTATGCTGCTGGGAATTACGGGGAAGTTTGGCCATATCCTCCTTCAGCAGGGCAATTGCCCGCTCAAAGTATTTGATCAGTTCTCCCATCAGTTATATGCAGGCAGCACAACAGTCTTTTGCTTCACCGTGAACACAGTCAGGCTGCTGGCCCTTTAAATTTTGCTGCAGCAGTCCCATGCACTTTCACATGTGCCAATTCTGCATTAATTCAGTTGTGCCAATACTTGCCCAGTCCGTGCCAACTATGCCCGCATATTCCACCATATGTGACAACTCACATGCCTTCGACCGCCATCTTGGACAGTCTCAGGGGGTCTTTAGCTCGGGGAATCGCCGCTTTGGTAAGCGGAATGGCACAAACTTACTCCAACTCCAAGGAAGCAGTGTTAAACTTGCCTCAACCAGCTTTATTAATGCACAACAGAAACAAACAATACAAACAAAACCCTCAGGCCATCTGGCCACTGACTACACACGTTAGTCCCTTTCTATATGTGGCCTGGACCTAGCGTCCAGTACCACCAATGCACCTCAGGTCTCACCAAAGGGCATAGGTTTCCCTCAGCCTCTTGGGGGCCAGAGCTCTCTCCTTAGCTCTGCTGCTCCAACATCCAGGTAGCAGACCACGCCCCTCGATCACCTGGAAAGACAGGCTTTTTATAGCCATCCAGAGACTGGCCCAAAACCAGACATGGAACCTGGAGACCTTGGACGTGGGAACAACCACCCACCCATCTGCAGCTGTTCCGGGGAAGCCAACCCATAATGGCTGGATATCAGCCATGCTACATACAGCTGTCAGCAACCTAGTGTTGCTGACAGATAACGCTTGGCTCCCCCCACCAAGACCAGGCTCTTGGTGGTACGTCACTACCAGGATGACTCCACCTAGTGGCAGAAACACAATATATATATATATATATATATATATATATATATATATATATATATATATATATATATTATATATATATTATATATAATATATATATATATACATATATATATACATATATATATGTATACATATATATCTTTATATATATGTATATATATATATATATATATAATATATATATATATAATATATATATATATATGTAACGGCTGGGTGGTGGACCCTCTGGAACACCCACAAGCGATGATAGCTAAGCCATGCCAGGGAACGAATCTAAGTAAGCCCCGGTTTTCACCAGAGCCCGCCGCAAGGCGGGATGGACTTGCTGCGGCGTGAGGCTACCAGGTCGTCCCCCCTAACGTGGCTTGCTTGCGATGGCCGAGGTGCAGCGTGGTACAGAGTCGTAGTCCGAGAATCGTAGTCATGGGCAGGCAGAAGGTCAGGGCAGGCGGCAATGGTTCGTGGTCGTGGACAGGCAGGAAGGTCAGGGCAGGCGGCAGAGGTTCGGAGTCGAGAAACGTAGCAAGAGGTCTGGTACACGGTAGGGCGAGAATACACTTTAGGAAACGCTTTAGCTAAGGCACGAGGCAACATAGATCCAGCAAGGAGTGATTGTGGGACGTGAGCTTAAGTAGGGGAAGCGCATGGCAATTAGCCAATTATCGGGGCGCTGGCCCTTTAAATCCCCGAGAACGAGCGCGCGCGCCTTAGGACACGGGCCGGCGCGCCACGGCCGGCAGAGGGTGCGGACGGCACAGGAGCGGGGTCAGGTGAGTCCCCGGCAGGCGCGGACCCCCGGCTCGTCCCGCGGCCAGCGGCGGCACCCGACCCCGGTGGGCGCCCGGGGGGGGCGGCCACGGGTGCGCCCGCGGCCCGCGGGCCGAGGAGCGGAGGGTACCGCGACAGTACCCCCCCCCTTAGGTCTCCCCCTCTTTTTAGGCTGAAGGAACTTACGGATAAGGTCTGGGTTCAGGATATGGGACTCCTGTTCCCAGGACCTCTCTTCGGGGCCGAAGCCCCTCCAATCTACAAGAAATAATCGCTTACCCCTGACGATCTTCATGTCTAAGATGTCCTTCACTTCAAAGACATCAGGGGATTCTAGCACAGGAGACGGAGCAGCGCTCCTCTGGGAGAACCGGTTCAGGACCAGAGGCTTTAGGAGGGAGACATGAAAGGCGTTAGGAACCCGGAGAGATGGAGGCAGGCAGAGTTTATAGGACACCGGGTTCAGTTGTCGCAGAATTCTGAAGGGTCCCAGAAACCGCGGACCCAATTTATAGCTGGGGATTTTGAGGCGTATGTATTTAGAAGAGAGCCACACTTTATCCCCTGGGAGGAACGTTGGGGAAGGTCTTCTCCTCTTGTCAGCCTGGGTCTTCATACGGGCTGAAGCCTGGAGTAAGGCTTGTCGGGTCTCTCGCCAAATGATCCTGATATCCTGAACCTGGTTGTCCACGGCGGGAACCTCGGAGGTGGAAGCCAGGGGGAGGGGAGGGCGCGGGTGACGGCCATAGACCACCAGGAAAGGAGAACGGCCAGTTGAGTCGGAGTCCCGATGATTATATGAGAACTCGGCCCAAGGCAGCAATTCGGACCAGTTGTCCTGTCGTCCGGACACGAAGTGCCGTAGATACTCCCCCAAGATCTCCACCTGCCCATTTGTCTGGGGATGATATGCAGAAGAGAAATCTAGCTTGATTTGCAACCGGGAACACAGGGCACGCCAGAATTTAGAGACAAATTGGACGCCTCGGTCGGAGACGATGTGGGATGGTAGACCATGCAGACGAAAGATGTGATGGAAGAAGTATCCTGCCAATTGGGGAGCAGAAGGGAGACCAGGAAGCGGCACAAAGTGGGACATTTTAGAAAATCGGTCAGTGACCACCCAGATGACCGAGTTCCCGAAGAAAGAGGAAGGTCCGTGATAAAGTCCATGCCTATGTGTGTCCATGGACACTGGCAGAGGGACTAAGAGACCAGCGGGCCTATGGCGAGGGACCTTGTTTTGGGCACATGTGGTGCAGGAAAGAACGAAGTCCTTGACGTCTTGGAGCAGGGTTGGCCACCAGTAGTGTCGCGAGATGAGGACGTAGGATTTCCGTACGCCGGGGTGGCCGGCCAGAAGAGAGCTATGCCCCCAACCCAGAATCCTCCTCCTGAGCGCGGGACGCACGTAGGTTCTGCCCGGAGGAACGTTCCGGAGGTCCACAGGAGCCGCATGAATCAGCCGTTCAGGACTTATGATGTGCTGTGACACCGGTTCCTCCCCGGTGATGTCAGACGCACGGGAGAGGGCGTCCGCCTTGATATTCTTCTCGGCCGGTCGGAAGTGTATCTTGAAATCAAAGCGCGAGAAGAACAGAGACCACCGGGCCTGGCGAGGGTTCAAACGCTGAGCTGTCTGGAGGTATTGGAGATTTTTATGGTCTGTGAAGACGTCAAACGGGTGCCGAGCTCCCTCCAACAGATGTCGCCACTCTTCCAGGGCCAATTTTATGGCCAACAGTTCCCGGTCTCCAATGGCGTAATTACGTTCTGCCGAGGAGAAGGTCTTGCCTTTAGGACCCTTCTGGGTCAGGACAGCCCCGGCTCCCACGGAAGAGGCATCCACCTCTAGGCTGAAGGGTCTTTCTGGATCAGGCCGGACCAAAATAGGTGCTGAGGAGAATACTGTCTTCAGTCTGGAGAATGCTTCTTCGGCCGACGGAGGCCAACATCTCGGGTTAGCATTCTTACGGGTGAGAGCCACGATGGGAGCCACCAGCGTAGAGAAGTGGGGAATGAACTGCCGGTAGTAGTTGGCGAATCCTAGGAAACGTTGAATCGCCCGGAGACCGACAGGTCGTGGCCACTGCTGGATCGCGGAGAGTTTAGCTGGGTCCATCTGCAGACCTCGATCGGAAACTATGTACCCAAGGAAAGGAAGGCTGGCCTGGTGGAACCGACACTTCTCCAGCTTGGCATACAGTCGATTGCCCCGCAGGCGTCGCAGAACCTGGCGTACTTGTACCCGATGGGTCTGGATGTCAGGGGAAAAAATCAGGATGTCGTCCAAGTATACAATGACGCAGGTGTACAGCAAGTCCCGAAACACGTCGTTGACGAACTCCTGAAATACGGCTGGGGCATTGCATAGCCCAAACGGCATCACGAGATACTCAAAATGCCCGTCCCGTGTGTTGAAAGCCATCTTCCACTCATCCCCTTTGCGTATTCTGATGAGGTTATAGGCTCCTCGTAGGTCTAATTTAGTAAAGACCTTGGCTCCACGGAGGCGATCAAATAGCTCAGAGATCAGGGGTAGAGGGTAGCGGTTCTTCACCGTGATCTTGTTTAGCCCTCTGTAGTCAATACACGGGCGAAGTGAACCGTCTTTTTTCTGGACGAAGAAGAAACCAGCCCCGGCGGGCGAGGAAGACTTGCGTATAAAACCCTTCGACAAATTCTCCTGGATATAGGCCGACATGGCCTGGGTCTCGGGCACAGACAGAGGGGAGACCCTACCCGAGGAGGACTGGTTCCGGAAGGAGTCGATAGGGCAGTCTTATGGCTGATGGGGTGGTAGCCTCTCAGCCTGTTTCTCCGAGAACACATCTCCAAAATCCTGGTACTCCGCTGGCAGACCTTGCAGAGACTTGATAGACGACTGGGGAGGAGCGATGGACACCGGGCGAGGTGCCACCAAACAGAGATCCTGGCACTCCGTTCCCCAACGCAGGACTTCACCTGTCTTCCAATCAAGTGCAGGGGCGTGACGTTGCAGCCAGGGCAGCCCCAACAGGATCGCCGAAGACGCGCGAGGCAGGACATGAAAGGAGATCTTCTCCGTGTGGAGGACCCCTACATGGAGGGTCACCGGCCGGGTGATGAACAGAATGGAGTCACTGAGAAGCTCCCCACTGACGGATGAGATAACCAAGGGCTTCTCCAGGCGGGTTACTGGCAAGCGATAGCGTGACACCAGGGAGGCGTGAATAAAGTTCCCGGCGGAGCCGGAGTCCAGGAAGGCAGAGGCCCGGAACGATAGACCAGAATCCGTCGTTACTTGTACCGGCAACAACAGTCGTGGAGAGGAAGACTGAGCACCTAGGGACGCCTCTCCTACGCCACCTAGGTGCGAGCGTTTCCCGACCGCTGAGGACGCTGCGGACAACTCCTACGGAAATGGTCCGGACTGGCGCAGTAGAGACAAAGGTTCTCCATCCGGCGGCGGGACCGCTCCTCCTCCGACAAGTGGGCCCGGTCCACCTGCATGGGTTCCTCTGTAGCGAACTGTGTAGGAGGCAGCGGAGGCCTTTGGAACACGGGAGCCAACCGAGGTAGACGGCGAGGCTGTGCCGAGTCACGCTCTTGGCGGAGCTCCTGCTGTCTCTCCGTGAACCGCACGTCAATGCGGGTAGCCAGATGGATAAGTTCGCACAAAGAAGAAGGAAGGTCTCTTGCCGCAAGTGCGTCTTTTATTCTGCATGATAGACCCTTCTTGAACGTGGCGCAGAGAGCGGCGTCATTCCATGACAGCTCGGAGGCTAGGGTGCGGAACTGGACCGCATACTCCCCTACGGAGGAGTCCCCTTGGCGTAGGTTCAGTAGCGCTGTCTCCGCGGAAGATGCTCGCGCAGGCTCCTCGAAAACGCTGCGGAATTCAGTGAGGAAAACCTGTAGGTCTGCGGTCACAGGGTCATTCCGGTCCCAAAGGGGTGTCGCCCAGGCCAGGGCCTTTCCGGATAGCAGGCTCACCACGAACGCCACCTTCGCCCTTTCAGTGGGGAACTGACCGGCCATCAGCTCCACGTGCATGGAGCACTGCGTAATAAAGCCTCTGCAGAGCTTCGAGTCCCCGTCAAACTTGGAGGGTAGAGGAAGACGAAGCTTCGGACCCACAGTTGCCAGCGGGACGGCCGAAGGAGATGGAACCACTGGTGAAGAGGCAGGTTGCTGCTGCTGGGAGGCCAGGAATTGGCGCATCATGGCGGACAGCTGACCCAATTGCTGTGCCTGTTGTGCGATCTGCTGCGACTGTTGGCCGACAATGTTCGTGAGATCCGCTAGACTTGGCAAGGGCACCTTGGCGGGGTCCATGGCTGGATCTAACTGTAGCGGCTGGGTGGTGGACCCTCTGGACCACCGCAAGCGATGATAGCTAAGCCCACGCCAGGGAACGGAATCTAAGTAGCCGCCGGTTTTCACCAGAGCCCGCCGCAAAGCGGGATGGACTTGCTGCGGCGTGAGGCTACCAGGTCGTCCCCCCTGACGTGACTTGCTTGCGATGGCGGCCGAGGTGCAGCGTGGTACAGAGTCGTAGTCCGAGAATCGTAGTCGTGGGCAGGCAGAAGGTCAGGGCAGGCGGCAATGGTTCGTGGTCGTGGACAGGCAGGAAGGTCAGGGCAGGCGGCAGAGGTTCGGAGTCGAGAAACGTAGCAAGAGGTCTGGTACACGGTAGGGCGAGAATACACTTTAGGAAACGCTTTAGCTAAGGCACGAGGCAACATAGATCCAGCAAGGGGTGATTGTGGGACGTGACCTTAAGTAGGGGAAGCGCCTGGCAATTAGCCAATTATCGGGGCGCTGGCCCTTTAAATCCTCGAGAACGAGCGCGCGCGCGCCTTAGGACACGGGCACGCGCGCCTCGGCCGGCAGAGGGCGCGGACGGCACAGGAGCGGGGTCAGGTGAGTCCCCGGCAGGCGCGGACCCCCGGCTCGTCCCGCGGCCAGCGGCGGCACCCGACCCCGGTGGGCACCCGGGGGGGCGGCCACGGGTGCGCCCGCGGCCCGGGCCGAGGAGCGGAGGGTACCGCGACAGTATATATATCATATTAAAGTATACCATATCATATGTATTTCACTATTTAGAGGTCTGTATTTCTTACACCACCAGAGTCAGATGTCGGCAGCCTTCACACACAACTTTAACTCACTTTCTGCAGCAATGTTCCAGATGTGCTGAACATCAGTGGAGAATTACAATTTTATGCTAAGGACTTACCCCATTGCCCTTCACTCCCCCAAATAAGAATATTTCACCTCCCGCATCGTAACATTACCCAATAATACAAAATGACTGTTCGACACTTCCCACTCCCTCCTTCGGCCTAAAGGTCAGGCCCCGGTCACTGACCTCTGTCCTGAAGACCTGGCCACTCACTTCAAAGAGAAAATCAACAGCATCCAGCAAAATATCATACCTCAGTCTCAAAGTAATACCCATCTTGTTCCCTCCCACAAGTCCTCTAGTCTTCTCTTAGCATTGTCCAGTCCATTTCTCCAGCTGTTATCTCTCACCTAACTGCAATCTTCCTCTCTTTCCAGTGGGAAATTTCCATAGTTCTTTAAACACGCTGTAACCCCTTTACTAAAAAAGCCCACTCTGGACTCATCCTGTGCTGCCAACTACTGACCAGTCTCTAACCTGCCCTTCATCTCTAAACTCTTGGAACACTTGGTCTACTCTCGTCTACTCTCGTCTAATCCGCTATCTCTCTGTTAACTTTCTTCTCGATCCTCTACAATCCGGTTTTCACACTTTACAATTAGTGATGAGCGATTATGTTGACTATCGTCATCGGGTCGATAGTCGATATCGGCAATTATCAATAAGATATCCGATAGTCGATAATAGATTATCGCCGCTGACCATTAAAGTCTATGGGAGAGGAACAACACCTTCATTCTTACACCCAAACAGGGATGGAGAAGCTGGAATTAACATCCACAACAGTCAAATGGATACGTGCTACATCTTAGGCAACACACTTAGGTTATAAAAGCCACAGAAAAAAAAATCACAGACCATTCACTATCCCTGTCTTGCACCACAGCATGACCCTTAAACCTGCATGACCACAAATTAAAAAGTGCCAGAAGGCAGTATGATTTGAACCATCATTTTACTTTGAACTGGACTTTGAATATCCCTGTCCTGGAACGCAGCATGAGCCCCAAACCTGCATGACCCCAGATTAAAAAGTGCCGGAAAAAGAAGTCTTTCAACCTCCATTTTAGTTGAACTGGACATTAACTATACCTGTCCTGGACCGCAATATGACCATTAAACCTGTCTGACCCCCAAATTAAAAAGTGCCGGGAAAAGGGTCTTTGAACACCATTTTAGTTGAATGGACATAAATTATCTTCCTGACCGC
>JAODAL010082148.1:0-11674 GCA_025379985.1 Phyllomedusa bahiana
AGGGGGAAAGATCTTCTTCGGCACTTTTTAAATCTTGGGGTCATGCAGGTTTGGGGCTCATGCTGTGGCCCAGGACAGGTATACTCAATGTCCAGTGAAACTAAAATGGTGGTTGAAAGACTCCTTTTTTCCGGCACTTTTTAATACGGGGGTCAGATAGGTTTAAGGGTCATGCTGCGGTCCAGGACAGGGATTGTCAATATCCAGTTCAAGTAAAATGATGGTTCAAATCATACTGCCTTCTGGCACTTTTTAATTTGTGGGTCATGCAGGTTTAAGGGTCATGCTGTGGTACAAGACAGGGATCGTTAATGGTATGTGACTTTTTTTCCTTGGCTTTTATAACCTAAGTGTGTTGCCTAAGATGTAGCACGTATCCATTTGACTGTTGTGGATGTTTATTCCAGCTTCTCAGCCCTGTTTGGGTGTAAGAATGAAGGTGTTTTTCCTCTCCCATAGACTTTAATGGTGATCGCCGATAATCTATTACCGACTATCGGAAATCGTCTTGATAATTGCCGCTATTGATTATCGACCCGATGACGATAGTCAACGTAATCGCTCATCACTAATGAAAACCAAACCAAGCTCCCTCTGCATATTTAAGCATGGCACAACGTTGTACAGCACCCTGCAGGCTCTGTGCAGCCTGGAAATAGCTGTTTTTTAACGCGATTCGTTCCGAAGTAATTCGGACCAAAACAAATTTTGACGGAAAATTCGGCGAAGTCACCGAATCGAATTTTTGAGAAATTCGCCCATCTCTAATAGTAATGACGCCACAGTAAAGCATTATGAGATGCTGCACTGTGTGCAGAGAGGATAACACATCCCCTTCAGCAGGCACACAGATTTTCCATGATCAGAAAATGATTCCTGTGGAGGATGTGACATCACCTACGTTTCTTGAAGGCCTGATAGACTATCGCGTGTGCGGGAAAGCTGGGTGATGCCACTTACTCACAGCAGTCATTGTTACAATGATGGGGTAGTTGTGCTGTGGAGGATGTGCAGCACATAAAGAGAAATATGTAAACCAAATTAATTAAGAAAAAAATATATATACCCACATAGTACATATATTATGGAACGAGGAAAGAATGACTTTTTACTGTGTTACAATCTGATTGGTGATCGTACTACACACAGCCTGCAAGCAGCCAAGGAGTGAACTGAAGTAGAGATTAAGGGGGCATGATGCTTACATGTCTGAGAATAATAATGAACAGTGTTAGGAGGATTAGGGGGCGGGTGCAGAGAAGTCCTAGATTGTAAGGGACTCTGAGACTTGTAGGAAATAGCTGTAGGAAAACTACTGACACTCCCACAACCAAAGTTTCAGTCATCTTATGATAGATGAATAAGGAGACAAAAGAGAAGAAAAAAAAAACACATGAGGGGAGTAGAAGATCTTTACTTTTCAATATAAATGCTGTTTACAGTGTTCTATGAAATCATTAAACTCCCAGATAATCCCTTTAAACATCTTGGATGAAGGAATTTTTCATGTTTAGCATTGTGTAGAACCTTTTGTAGTGCTTGCTTTATTCACCTTCAAAATTTTGTTAGCTAGGTTATTGTGACACCACCTCTCGCTCCCTTCCCATCCCTCTTACTTTTGTTCCATCACTGTTTCTCTCCTTTGTGGTGTTTAGCTGTTTATTATACAAGTGTTCTCTGTTAAATTAATATTAACTCGCTTCAACAACTTTCATAACATAAGTAACATACTCTAGCTTGCGACATATTGTTTGTCCACCTCTATCATTATTAAAATTTCATGCTTGCATGTATCATGCTTGCATGTAACATTCAATGTTCAAAATGATTTGTGATATGCTTTTCAATAAAAACAAATGTTTGAAAAATATTTTAAATGCTGTTTCAAATGTTATGGCAAACTAAATTAGTAGCCTCTCAATTACCATTTATTATTATTATTTAAACCCTTACCAACATTTGATGTATCCCACTACATAGGTGGCAGGGGCTGGCTGCTAATAGCAGCTGACAGCCACTGGTTTCTCATTCCAATCGGCACCCCCATGGTGAGATCGTGGGGTGCTAATCAATGAACATTGTGGCTAAAAGCCTTATTTATGAAGTCTTCCATCACCACCGTGTCTCCTGTTTTACCACTTCCTGCCCCAGAAAACAGGCATTTTTGTTCTTCCTCTTGTATTGTTTATAAAATGCTAACAGGTTTTCAAATGATCACGCACCCTAGTGGTCAAGAACCCTAGGGAGACTAAATGTACAAGTAAAAATGTAAAAATAAATAATGTTGAAAACTAAAAAAAAAAAAAAAAAAAAAAAAAAAAAGGTCAAATCTTCCCCCTTTTGCCATTTTACAAATAAAAAATAAAATTAAAAAAAATGTAAACATAATTCATATCAACACATCCATTAAAGTCAGATTTATTAAAAAATAATATAATTTATTCTGAGCGATAAACGCCATAGAAGAAAAATAGTTTTTTATTGTCACTAGATATGGGCGAATTGATTCTAACGAAGTGGAATTCGTTTAGAATTTCAGGAAAACTTCGGTTCTGAACGAAGTCGAAGTTTGGGGTACTTCGGGTGAACAAACTGTGCTTTGATTGAAAAAGGCTGCACACAATGGCGTTACATGGGGCAAAGCACTCTGGGAGGAGAAGGGCAAAAGCCTGCATGACATGTGCAGAGATGAAAGCCAATCAGAGACCGGCGGGATTCTGTGACGTCACCGCACTATATAAGTCCCGGGCGCGCCCGCTGGGAGCTCACACCCCTCTCACTGTACTGATCAGGGAAGGTGCTGCCGCGGCTGATTGTGATAGCTCTTACTAAAGGAACGATTTTTTATACAGCGATTTTTGTGGGGTGTCTAGCTTGTCTCAGAGACTGCTTCTCTTAATTTCTATTTCAGATTTTTTGGGTTATTGGATCTGAAGTCCAGTGTGCGTCCCACTGCTGCTGCTTACATTTTAAATGCTATTGCTCACAGCACATTAAATTTATCCAAGGGGGATCTAAGCCAGTTCCTGTTGTATTCATTTAAGGAAACAGCATTTTTACAATACAAATACCACTTCATTTTTGGCTGCTCAATTCTTTTGCGCAATTTACATCGAGGGGTTAATTAAGCGTTGTTTTTCTGCTGTAGTGACTTCAAGAAACCGTCTTTTTCACAGCCAAAAATGCAATTTTCCTGTAGCCAAATTCACAAGCGAAGGGTTTAATTGAAATTTTTTCTCTTGTTGTGTAGCGTAGAAAAACCACGCAATTGTAACACGCTACAAAGCTAGAGTTTGTGGCTCCCTTCAATTCTTTTGCGCAATTTACATCCAGGGGTTAATTAAGCGTTGTTCTGCTGCTGTGGTGCCTTCAAGAAACCGTCTTTTTCACCGCAAAAAATTAAAATTTTCCTGTAGCATAATTCACAAGCGAAGGTAAATTACAAGTTTTCCTCTTGTTGTGTAGCATAAAAAACACGCCATTGTAACACGCTACAAAGCTGGTAGTTTTTGGTTGCTCAATTCTTTTGCGGCAATTTAAATCCAGGGGTTAATTAAGCATTGTTCTGCTGTTTGGGGTTTTTTTTGGACTAAAATAAACGCTCTTTTTCACAACCGCCAAAAATATGGGGTATTTTTTTTTTCCTTCGCAACCCCCAAAATTTTTGGAATTCACGGGTTTTAAATTACAAGTTTTCCTCTTGTTGTGTAGCGAAAAAAAACACGCCATTGAAAACACGCTACAAAGCTCATTGTTTTTGGTTGCTCAATTCTTTTGCGAAAATTTACATCCAGGGTTTAAATTTTAAGCGTTGTTCTGCTGTTGTGGTGACTAAATAAACCGTCTTTTTCACCGTCAAAAAAATAAATTTTTTCCTGTAGCATAATTCACAAGTGAAGGTTAATTACAAGTTTTCCTCTTGTTGTGTAGCATAAAAAACTCGCCATTGTAACACGCTACAAAGCTCGTAGTTTTTGGTTGCTCAATTCTTTTGCGCAATTTACATCCAGGGGTTAATTAAGCGTTGTACTGCTGTTGTGATCACTAAAATAAACCGTCTTTTTCACCGCCAAAAAAATACATTTTTCGTGTAGCATAATTCACAAGCGAAGGTTAATTAAAAAATTTTCTCTTTGTGTAGCTTAAAATATACACCATTGTAACACGCTACAAAGCTGGTAGTTTTTGGCTGCTCAATTCTTTTGCGCAATTTACATCCAAGGGTTAATTAAGCATTGTTCTGCTGTTGTGGTGACTAAAATAAAGCGTCTTTTTCACCGCCAAAAAATAAATTTTTCCTGTAGCATATTTCACAAGCGAAGGTTAATTACAAGTTTTTCTCTTGTTGTGTAGCGTAAAATACACGCCATTGTAACACGCTACAAAGCTGGTAGTTTATGGCTGCTCAATTCTTTTGCACAACATCCAGGGGTTAACTAAGTGTTTTTCTTCAGTTGTACTCCGTAAAAGAAACTTTGTTTTTCACCGCCACAGAAGAAATTCTGTAGCATAATTCATATCCGAAGGTTAATTAAGTCTGATTGTGCTTTTATATTCAGTAAAATACACAGAGTTTTTAAAAAGGCACATACAAGTCAATTTTTTTCCCGCCCATTTGTGGAGCGCAATTTATATCCAAGGGTTACCCAAGCTTCTTAGTTGTTTCATTTGGATTCAAATACAGGGTGTGTATTTATCATATACAGATATCTTCATCAAACAGTGTCTGTACATTTTAGAACAAACAGTATGTCAGGGCAGAGAGGTGGCAGGTTCTTCACCTGCGGGGTGGCAGAGGCACAAACATTCCGGGAGCAGGCCCAAAGGGCGCAGCACAGCAAGGGGACGTCGCAGCAGGGGTCAATCGGTGAGGCCAAAACTTCCGCTGTCATCTAGCGGCCGTGTGTTGTTCAGCAACCCAATGGTTCTTGATTGGTTGACTAGGTCATCCACTTCCTCCCAGATGACATCTGACAACCAAGCCAAGAGTCGGTGTGAACGTCAGACACAACCCTTAGTTGGCATGGCCCGGAAGCGGGTAAGCGGCCCTCAACTGTCCTCTACCCGCATCTGTCCCATCCGGTTCCCTCAGCCAGAGATCTACTATGTGGTCTGGGCTCAGCGCCACTATATAGCGAAGATGAACAATTTGAGGAGGGTAGTCAGCAGCTACTTGGCAGTGAAGAAATGGGGCCAATATTTCCTGCTTCTTGCAGTAGGCGGCAAAGTATAGATGTGGACAGTGGCATTGGAGGTCCTGTTGTGAGGGGTTAGCCTCTGCATACCAAGACCGGTGATGAGGACAGCAGTGACGATGAAACACAAATAGATGATGATGTAGCCGACCGCACTTGGGAGCCGGGTGAGGCAAGGGCTTCATCATCGTCAGGAGAAGAGGGCGTAAACTTGCGCGTCAGGCAGCGGCGTAGCCAGCAAGTGGGTTGTGTGGCCGTGAGTCCCGCAGGATGAGCAGTGTGAGGTCGGGAGCCAAGCGGCCACGAGGTAAAAAACCGGCTTTGCAGGTCCAAAAAAGTAGCGGCACAGGGGCTCAGCGAGGCAGCGGTGGGAGATCATCAGTGCGGGCGTTGGCAGTAAAATCAGCTACTGGGTGCGGCGTTCTTTGCTAAGAAAACCGGAGGAGCCGAATATGGGTATATTGTAGAATCTGTAGACAGAAAGTGAAGCGTGGCCAGGGAGCTAACGTTGGCACCACAGCCCTGCATCAACACATGCAGCGTCACCATCCGATGGCCTGGGAGAAACGTGGCTCAGATGTGGTGGTTCATCCTGCCGCCGCAGCAACAGCAGCAGCAGCGCCCAGTGGCACGCATGCCATTGCAGCTAGTCAAGGCTCCACCACCTCTGCAGAAGGGAGCTGTTTCTCTTTGACATCATCTCCCGGTCCAGATGCTCCTGCTCCTCGCTACTCATGGCGCCAGCAGACGTGATTGCAAAGAGACAACAATATGCGTCCAAACATCCTAAGGTGCAGAAGCTGACCGTGCTCCTGTCCAAGTTGTTGGTACTGCAGTCCCTCCCTTTCCAAATGGTGGACTCTGCACCTTAGAGAACTAATGGCTTGTGCCGAGCCGAAATGGAGAGTTCCAAGCCGTAATTTATTTTCCAAAAAGGCAGTACCAGCACTTCATAAATATGTAGAACAGAAGGTGGGCCAGTCCTTGAGCTTATCGCTTGTTCCAAGGTGCACGGCAGTGCTGACGTCTGGAGCTGTAACTATGGTCAGGGCCAGTACATGTCCTTTACGGCCAACTGGGTGAATGTGCTTCCAGCCCAGGCACACCAACAACTTGGACAGGAGACGCCGCTTTCTCCTCCCTATTGTCAAACTGCGGCTCCTGCGCCAATGTCCTCCTCCTCCTCCTACACCACCACCACCATCTCAGCCTCCACAAGTACTGCTCCATCATACCACATGTGTAAGGCAGAGCGGTGTCACGCAGTTCTACACCTGGCTTGCCTCGGCGAACGAAGTCACACAGGGGAGGAACTGCTCCACGTCATGCAGCAAGAAATCGATGTGTGGCTTTCTCCGCGCCAATTGCAAATCGGAACCATGGTGACGGACAATGGGAGGAACATGGCGTCCGTGCTGCACCGAGGGGGTATGGTCCAAGCGCCCTGCATGGCGCACATGTTCAATCTGGTTGTGAAAAGGTTCCTGAAGTCTTCCACCGATCTTCAGAAGATTCTGAAAATGGCCAGGAAACTGTGCATGCACTTCATCCATTCCTACAAAGCCAGGAACACCCTCCTCGAGTTGCAGCGGCAGAACAGCCTCCCCCAACACACTTTGATATGCGATGTTTCCACCCATTGGAATTCCAGCCTGCACATGTTGGACCGACTTCATGAACAGAGAAAGGCCATTAAAGATTTTTTGATGATCCAGGCGGACAGGAGTACTCCCCTGTGTAACTTTGATGTCAGCCAGTGGCAGCTCATGCGTGACACCTGCCGTTTGTTGAGGCCATTGGAGGAGGCCACGTTATTTGTCAGTCGCCAGGACTACGGGATGAATAACGTCATTCCACTGCTTCATGTCCTGGAACAGATACAAAAAAATCTGTCTGGGCAGGGGACTGGAGACGTGGCGACTACATCTCGTGGCCACATGAGTCTGGTGGGGACTGAAATGGAGTAGGAGGAGGAGGACATTGGAGCAGAAGCATTGTCCAGTGAAATGAGTGGATTTTCTACCAAGGTGACAAGAGAGGAGGAGCAGCTGGAGGAGGTAGATAGAGATGAGGAAGACGAGGCAGATGACCCGCAAGCACCGTGGCAGTATACAGTGGATATGGCGGCAGGGAGCCCCTCGGAGTCACTTGTGCAGATGGCCCGCAGCATGCTGATTTGCCTGGCTAGTGACAGCCGAATTGTCAGCATCCGGCAGTGGGATGACTTCTTGCTCTCCACCCTATTGGACCCTCGCTACCGGTCCAAAATGGGAGCCTTTTTCCCAGCTATTGAGAGGGAATACACACTCAAATACTATAGGGAAATCCTCTGTAGTCAGTTGGCCGCTGCCTATGTGCGGCATCGTCCCTCCTCTGACAGGTCTGACCGAGGGGGTTCTTCAGCGCTCACGTACTGCTGCTAGGGAAGGTGGGGGGGTAGGAGCAGTACCAGCTCCATCAGCAGCAACCTAAGTCTGGAGTCACTGATGAGCAGCTTCCTTCACCCGCCTAGTGAAGAGGGCAGTCACCAGCAGCAGCAGGACCTGGAGCAGACCCTGAACCAACAGGTGGTGGCCTACTTGGACAGCACTCTGCCACCCCAGTTAGAAGATCCGCTGGACTACTGGGCAGCCAAACTGGATGTGTGGCCGCAACTTGCCGAGTTTGCAGTGGAGACACTGTCCTGCCCGGCCAGTAGTGTGGCATCAGAGCGGGTGTTCAGTGCGGAGGGGGCCATCGTTACCCCAAGGAGAACCCGCTTGTCCACGGGAAATGTGGAACGACTGACCTTTGTCAAGATGAATCAGGCGTGGATCGGCCAGGATTTCCACACACCAATGCCTTAGGCGTCAGACTACATCAGCCATGACGCCTCACCCAAACTGTGAGAAATGAGTCTGAGTTCAAACTACCTGCCTCAGCCACTATTCTGATGCCGCCACCCGCCTGATGCCACACATCTGCTGACAGTTTCTCCATCTGCCACCAACCATCTTTACCAGGAACTGGTATTACCACCCACCTCCACACTCTGTCATTTTGCCACTTTATGACCTCATGCTGCTGGTGCCGTGACATCCACACTTTGTCATTGTGCCACTTTCTGACCTCATGCTGTTGCTCCTGCCACTGTCACCTCCACTCTCTTTCATTGTGCCACTCTGTGGCCTACTCCAGTTTTTGCCACCTCCAGAATGTCATTGTGCCACTGTCTGACCTCATGCTGCTGCCACTGTCACCTTCACACTGTGTAATTTGCCACTCTCTGACCTCATGTTGCTGCTGCTGCCGTGCCCTCCACAATGTGTCATTGTGCCACTGCCTGACCTCATGCTGCTGCTGTGACCTCCACTCTCTGTCATTGTGCCATTCTGTGGCCAACTACTATTTTTGCCACCTCCAGTATGTCATTGTGCCACTCTCTGACCTGATGCTGTTGCCGAAGTCATCTCCACTCTCTGTCATTGTGCCACTCTGTGGCCTACTCCAGTTTTTGCCACCTCCAGAATGTCATTGTGCTACTGTCTGACCTCATGCTGCTGCCACCGTCACCTCCACTCTCTTTCATTGTGCCGCTCTGTGGCCTACTCCTGTTTTTGCCACCTCCAGAATGTCATTGTGCCACTGTCTGACCTCATGCTGCTGCTGCCGTGTCCACCACACCATGTCATTGTGCCACTCTCTGAACTCATGCTGCTGATGCTGTGACCTCCACTTACTGTCATTGTGCCACTCTGTGGCCTACTCCAGTTTTTGCCACCTCCAGAATGTCATTGTGCCACTGTCTGACCTCATGCTGCTGCCGCCGTCACCTCCACTCTCTGTCATTGTGCCACTCTGTGGCCTACTCCAGTTTTTGCCACCTCCAGAATGTCATTGTGCCACTGTCTGACCTCATGCTGCTGCCACCGTTCCACCACACTCTCTTTCATTGTGCACTCGTGGCCTACTACTGTTTGCCACTCCATGTCTTGACACTGTTTGACCTCATGCTGCTGCGTGGCTGCGCTGTACCTACACACTGTCATTGTGCCACTCTGTGGCCTACTCCTGTTTTTTGCCACCTCCAGAATGTCATTGTGCCACTGTCTGACCTCATGCTGCTGCCACCGTCACCTCCACTCTCTGTCATTGTGCCACTCTGTGGCCTACTACTGTTTTTGCCACCTCCAGAATGTCATTGTGCCACTGTCTGACCTCATGCTGCTGCTGCCGTGCCCTCCACAATGTGTCATTGTGCCACTCTCTGACCTCATGCTGCTGCTGCTGTGACCTCCACTCTCTGTCATTGTGCCACTCTGTGGCCTACTACTGTTTTGCCACCTCCAGAATGTCATTGTGCCACTGTCTGACCTCATGCTGCTGCCACCGTCACCTCCACTCTCTTTCATTGTGCCACTCTGTGGCCTACTACTGTTTTGCCACCTCCAGAATGTCATTGTGCCACTGTCTAACCTCATGCTGCTGCTGTGGCTGCTGTCGTAACCTACACACTGTGTCATTGTGCCACTCTGTGGCCTACTCCTGTTTTTGCCACCTCCAGAATGTCATTGTGCCACTGTCTGACCTGATGCTGTTGCCGCCATCACCTCCACTCTCTGTCATTGTGCCACATTGTGGCCTACTTCAGTTTTTGCCACCTCCAGAATGTCATTGTGCCACTGTCTGACCTCATGCTGCTGCCACCGTCACCTCCTCTCTCTGTCATTGTGCCACTCTGTGGCCTACTACTGTTTTGCCACCTCCAGAATGTCATTGTGCCACTGTCTGACCTTATGCTGCTGCTGTGGCTGCTGCCGTAATCTACACGCTGTGTCATTGTGCCACTCTGTGGCCTACTCCTGTTTTTGCCACCTCCAGAATGTCATTGTGCTACTGTCTGACCTCATGCTGCTGTAGCTGCCGCCGTCACCTCCACACTCTGTCACTGATGTTGCCACCTTAGCCCTCAGCTTATTTTTTTCCAGCTGTCGCTGCCATGACTTTATCAGGCTCCATTCCCCCTTCAGTTTTTTGGTCAGTTTTGCCCTGTTAAGTGCCCATGGAATTTTATAGTGAAGCGATTCTAAGAGCGGTGGCAGTCATGTGCGTGTCATACTAAAACACAACATTGTATGAAGACCAAACCAAGCTCCCTCTGCATATTTAAGCATGGCACAATGTTCTACAGCACCCTGTAGGCTCTGTGCAGCCTGGAAATAGCTGTTTTTTAACGTGATTCATCCCGAAGTAATTCAGACTGAATTTATTTTTGAGAAATTCGCCCATCTCTAATAGTCACCTATCGCAGAATGGTAGCAATAAAAATTATACTTCAGCCCAAACAAATGCACCCTTACTCAAGTTCATAGGTGGAAGTACAAAAATGATATTGGTCATAGAAAATGGCACTGCAGCAAAAATGTAAAAAATTGTAAATGTTTAGATTTTTTTTTTTCTATGGTACTAGAACGTAATGAAAACCCTACATATTTGTTATTGCCGGATTTGTATGAACTTGCATAATTGTTTGTGGTTTCCTAATATATTCATTGGTATGGAGAATGACACCATTAGAAATTATATCTTGTCCCACTAAATAACAGCCCTCATATGTTTATGTGGATGGGAAAATTAAAACTTTATAGCTTTTGAAAGGTGGGGAGAGAAAAAGGTGTGTGACAAAATAAAAATAGGCTGAAGTGGGAAGGGGTCAACCCCTTTAGGACACAGACAGTTTTGGACCAACAGACGAAGCCCCAATTTTTAAATCTTATATATGTCATTTTATGTGGGAATAACTTTTTTAATACTATTACATATCCATTTCACTCAGTGACTGTTTTCTACTGACTACAGATGGGTGAATTTCTCAAAAATTCGATTAGGTGACCGCCGAATTTTCTGACAAAATTTGTTTCGGTCAGAATTACTTCGGGACAAATCGCATTAAAAAACAGCTATTTCCAGGCTGCACAGAGCCTGCGGGGTGCTGTAGAACGTTGTGTCATGCTTAAATATGCAGAGGGAGCTTGGTTTGGTCTTCATACAATGTTGTGTTTTAGTATGACACGCACATGACTGCCGCCGCTCTTAGAATCGCTTCACTATAAAATTCCCTGGGCACTTAAGAGGGCAAAACTGACCAAAAAACTGAAGGGGTGTCACGGGCATGGTGGATTCACTGGACCACCGCAAGCGAAGATGACGTAAGCCACGCCAGGGAGCGTAGTCTAAGTAGCCCCCGGTATTCACCAGAGCCCGCCGCAAAGCGGGATGGACTTGCTGCGGTGTGAGGCTACCAGGTCGCTACCCCTGACGTGACTTGCTTGCAATGGCGGCCGGGGTATTGCGTGGTACAGAATCGTAATCCAGAGGCGTAGTCAGGCACAGACAGAAGGTCAGGGCAGGCGGCAGAGGTTTATCGTCAGAGACGGGCAGACGGTCAGGACAGGCGGCAAACAGGCAAGGTCAGGAAACGTAGCGGACGGACTGGTACG
>JAODAL010082149.1:0-2500 GCA_025379985.1 Phyllomedusa bahiana
GGAAAACCCACTTTAAGAGACATCTGTTTAGTTTATCCCAATTTTGTAGTCTCACTTCACTTCAGCCCATTCTAACATATTGCTAAATTTGTGCATCAATTATAATTTCAGATCCTGCTCCCAAACTCCCTGCCCCCACAGCAGATCCCCTTCAAACTTATTTCCTAGTTTTCCAGAATTGAGTTACTTAGATTGGTAAGAATGCCCCTTCAAGAGACGCCTGTTAAAGTTTACCCTGATTTGCAGCCTCTGTTCGCTTCAGCCGTTCTAACATAACATCTAAATTAGTGCATCAATCATTATTTCGGATCCTCCTTTCAAAGTCCCCACCCCCGCGGATCCCCTTCAAACACATGTACTAGTTCTCTATTGAAATCTGTCTCTAAAGAAGCCGATGAGACCGGATTTGTCAGAAACACCCTTTAAGAGACACCGTTAAGTTTACCCTGATTTGCAGCCTCTGTTCTCTGCAGCCCGTTCTAAACATCTAAATTAGTGCATCAATCATTATTTCGGATCCTCCTTCCAAAGTCCCCGCCCCCGCGGATCCCCTTCAAACACTTTTACTAGTTCTCCATTGAAATCTGTGTTGAAAGAAGCCGATGACTCCGGATTTGTCTGTCAGAGACAAATCTGAGCATTTAATGGCTGCTTGTCTGCTTTTCTGAAGATCTATTTTCCCATGAATAAAGGCGTTAAATGCAGACGTCCCATTATCCTCATGTTGTATTATCCTCACATATTGGAGTGCGGTCGACGTGAGACACATTAGACTTTTTTTATTTCTATTCAGACATCAGTGTTCCAATAAACAGTTCCCATAGAGACCGAGCGGCTGCGTCCACAGAGTCCGCGACCTGGATAGGGCAGAATACGCTCCCTCTGTGAACCACCCCCGACCCTGGAAAGGTTGGACGCAGTGGGACGTGCAGGTTCCTCTCTCCTCAATTAAAATATTATTGTCCAGTTTGTAGAGAAAAGTGAAATATAAATGAGAACATTGAAGACGTTGACTCATATAAACAAAGCAATATGGCTGCCGGGGTTGTTGTTGAAGCTGAGCCTCTATGTCACCATCTACACTGAATATGTAAGTAGCAGAGCTCAAAATGTCATTAACTAAAGTTTTTGTTCAACAGAGACACCAAACTATGGTAATTAGGAGAGAGACTTGTTACTTGGATTCTCAGTGATACTCTGTAATCTGAGGGGTAAATGTTAAATTCCACCACAGCGCCATCCCAGGACAAATGAAGCATTACACAGCTCCTACTGAAATCAATGGACAGTGTAAAGCACTGATATGCTGCATCAGTATCAGACTTGTGTGCCTGGGGCCCACCAGTGGATTTTATTCTTGGGGCCACCAGTGAAGTGTGTTCTTGGGACCCACCAGTGGAGATGATTCTTGGGGCCCACCAGTGGAGATGATTCTTGGGGCCCACCAGTGGAGCTGATTCATGAGGCCCACCAGTGGAGATTCTTGGGGCCACCAGTGGAGTTCATTCTTGGGGCCCACCAGTGGAGCTGATTCTTGGGGCTCACCAGTGGAGTTCATTCTTGGGGTCCACCAGTGGAGATGATTCTTGGGGCCCGCCAGTGGAGATGATTCTTGGGGTCCGCCAGTGGAGATGATTTTTGGGGCCCACCAGTGGAGCTGATTCTTGGGGCCCACAAGGGGAGATCATTCTGGGGGCCACCAGTGGAGATGATTCTTGGGGTCCACCAGTGCAGGTCATTCTTGGGGCTCACCAGTGGAGATGATTCTTGGGGCCCACCAGTGGAGTTGTTTCTTGGGCCCCACCAGTGGAGTTGATTCTTGGGGCCCACAAGGGGAGATGATTCTTGGGGCCCACCAGTGGAGTTGACTCTTGGGGCCACCAGTGGAGCTGATTCTAGGGGCCACCAGTGGAGTTTGTTCTTGGGGCCCATCAGTGGAGTTGGTTCTTAGGACCCACCCAGGGAGTTGATTCTCGGGGCCCACCAGTGTAGTTGATTCTTGGGGCCACCAGTGGAGTTTGTTCTTGGGACCCACTAGTGGAGTTGATCCTTGGGGCCCACCAATGGAGCTGATTCTTGGGGCCCACCAGTGGAGCTGATTCTTGGGGCCCACCAGTGGAGCTGATTCTTGGGGCCCATCAGTGGAGTTTGTTCTTGGGGCCCATCAGTGGAGTTTGTTCTTGGGGCCCAACAGTGGAGGTGATTCTTGAGTCCCACCAGTGGAGTTGATTGTTGTGGCTCACCAGTGGAGCTGATTCTTGGGGCCACCAGTGGAAATGATTCTTGGGGCCACGAGTGGAGATGGTTCTTAGCACCCACCCAGGGAGTTGATTGGTGGGGCCTGTTAATGGAATTGATTCTTGGAGCCCTAATCATTTAGCATGTAGATCACACTGGTGTTAACGGTTACGAATGGTCTGACAGGACACTTGGTGCCTCTCACCTCCCTAAACCTGCCTGGAGTTGTGCGGCATCATCATCCGGCCCCGCAGGGTATTGT
>JAODAL010082149.1:7500-11673 GCA_025379985.1 Phyllomedusa bahiana
CAGGCTCATAGAAATACATAGAGAGAGACAGACTTCTTGTCAGCATCAAAAGCACAGGGTCTATCAGCCAATCAGAGAGCAGGTCATGTGACCTAGCAGAGACTGTTGCATCAGCCAGAAATTCTGTATGCTGCTGCAGGTAAGAAAAGTAGCACCTAAAAGCAATTTCTTATGAACTAAAGGAAAAAAAAACAAAAAACGAAAAACAAACAAACCTGGAGTGCTCCTTTAAGGAAGCCGCACTGTAATAAACCATTGGGATAGAGCTGAGAATTGAGAGCATGCAAAGGTTTTTGGCTTGTCAGCAAGTCATTATCATACATTAGTTGGTTTTAGGCTCTTGCTTGGATGAGGATGAATACATTAGAACTTTTCATTTGCAGGGAAGTCACCGCGGCAGCTTCTTGTTAATTGTCTCTGACACAGGGTACAGCGCCGCGTACACCTCATTGATGGTGCGGGGATCGTCTGACCGGTGATGGGCATCACTCTGCATCTGTATTCATGTATGGGCGAGCGCCTCACACTGCTGGCTGCTCGCCCCTAATTAGGGAAATGAGTCTGATCATTAAAAGCTGCCAAAAAAAAGTGCAGGAGAATGTGCATCAGTATAGAAAGGACTGCAACCATCAAGCTCTAGTGTCTTGTCTATGTAAAACCTCTTAAAAGCACTATGGGCCCCCAGGGCATAGCAGTGCGGTGGGCCCTGCCCAAATACTTGGCATCACTCTCGAGACCATTCGAACCATGATACTACTTGAGGCTGTGCCTCTAACCACCCCCATGCACGCCCACATCATCATGTAGCCTGCAGCCTACAAGACTAGTAGACAAGGCAGGAAGCCAATAGCTCCCTTCTCCTCCATGGTTCTTAACTGTTTACATGTCCTAAGAACAAACAGGTAAATAAGCAGAGCCGACCCAGGTATCCAGTGTATGTTCCCTGCAATCCTGGAACATACGTCCACCTGCTATGACTAAGGGTGTAGTTGCACCCGAAACGCGTTAGCTGTCAGGGTTTTGTATGGCTATGGAGGCTAATCATTTTTATGGATACCAATAAACCTTATTAAGTTTTATCTCCGGATCTTGTATTGCTGGAACCGCTGTATCATCCCTTTCAAACAACATACATCCACCACCTGGGCCCTTATGCTTGTAGGGCCCCTGGGAAACTGCCCACTGTGCCCAATAGAAAAGATGGCCCTGGCTTGTCTTCGTGTGTTATCGCTGCATCATCTCCTCATACCAACATCAGCCATCAGGGGTTAGCAATACAATGCAACCCACCCTATGTGGTCCTTGTCACCCACTTTACTAGTATATTGACTGGTAAGATTGATAATCCCCCCTCCCACTGTGTGGTCATAATAATATGGCTCTTCATTTTTTCCTCTCCGCATTCCAAAAGCCATAATTTTTTTAATTTTTCTATATAGACACAGGAGGGCTTGTTTTTTTTTGACAGGGCGGGATGCACTTGCTAGTGGCGCCATTGACCATACCATAGACTATACTGGGGTATAGTAGGGTGAAATGTGGAAAAAAAAGTATGGGTGCCATGTTGGTGGGGTTTTTGTTTTTATAGTGTTTCCTCTTCAGTATAAGCGATGTGTTCTCCATATTCGGCAGGTCGGTACGATTCCGGTGATACCAGATGTGTAGGGTTTTCATTATGTCATTATGAAATACAAACATTTTGCCATTTGGATTTTTTTTTTCTTCCACGGTGTTCAGCATAAAGGATAAATGCTAATATATTTTAATAGGTTGGACTTTGCTGGTGCAGAGATACCAATTATGGGTCACTTTCTAATTTTCTATATCCTTTTATTAGTAAAATGACAAAAGGGGGGTGATTTGAACTTTTAATATTATTTATATTTTTAAAACTTTATTTTTTCCTTGTATATTTAGTCCCCCTTTGGGTACTTGGCCTCTAGGCTGGGCTGGATCATTTGTACACCCTACTACATTATACAAATAATGCAGAACGGTGTACCAAGATGGCTGTTTTATTACTCCCTGTCTGAGGCTGGAAGTAATAGAATTAATTACATGGCAGCTACATGATAAACCAAATGGAAGCCGATCGGAGTGAGGAATCCATTTTTGCAATTTTTTTTTCCATGGTGTTCAGCGTATGGGATAAATGCTAATATTATTTAACAGGTTGCACTTTAACAGGTGCAGAGATACCAATTATGAGTCACTTTTTAATTCTCTTTATTATTTTATTAGCAAATGACAAAAGAGGAGGGATTTGAACTTTTAATATTATTTATATTTTTAAACCTTTTTTTCCTTGTATATTTAGTCCCCCATTGGGTATTTGGCCACTAAGGGGGCTCGATCATTTCTATACCCTACTAAATTATGCAAATAATGCAGAACGGTGTACCAAGATGGCGATTCTATTACTTCCTGTATAAAGCAGGAAGTAATCGAATCGATTACGTGGCAGCTACATGGTAAAGCAAATGGAAGCTGATCGGAGTGAGGAACCATAAAATGATTATTTCAATAAAAACATCACTGGATGAATGATCCCATAATAAAAATCTAAATACAAGTATAAATGTACAGTAATAAAACAAATCTAAATGAAAGATAAACAATAAAAAATCGAAATGAAAAAGTGAAAGGATAACCACATTTAAGTAACAAAAATAAATGTACAAATAGAGAGTAATAATAGAAAATTAAAATTAAAATTGATAAAGAAATAAAAAAATTAAAACAGTAAACATTGAATGATCACATAAATAATGAAAATAAATGTTTAAACATACAATAGAAAAAAATCAATGAAGAAATAAGAATTCAAAATTAGTAAAAGATAACATTGCATAAATAATGACAAATAATAGAAATAAAAAAGTCTAAATACATAGTATTAATATAAATATACAATAAATTGGACAATCAATAAAGTAACAGCACTGTTTTTCATGCATGTAGAAGCTGTAGGCGCATTTGTCGCGGCGTCTAATGAGTTAAGCCGCCTCCCTTCCCTGCTGTTAGTGGCGGGTGTCAGCTGCAATAATTACCCGGCACCCGCCACATATGAAGTGCACTCAGCAAGTGAGACCGCTCCACAGAACCTCACCAGATTTAAAACGTACCAGAACGTCAAATGTCGGTCAGGGGTTAAAATACCTTCATAATGTTTTCTATGCCCTCTGATTTGTACAATCCATTTTTGTTAGAGGGATGTTAAGTTGAGGTTTCCTGCTCCTCAGACCCCCATTAATCGTCTGTGATCCGTAGTCTTCGGTAAGAAACTGTTCAATTTCCCTGCAGCTCCCCCAGAGGGTAAATTAGTCATTACATAGCTCCTAATGAACTTACAGTAGTAGATGAGCGATTCATGGACATGATGAGTCCTCCAGAGAAGGAGATGCTCTTTGTAGCCTCTAATTGGCTAAATGATTAGGATACTGAACAGAGAAACTCAATATCATCCCCCAACTCTAGTGATAACACCTAATAACACTTTGGTGCCTAGAAATGTTGACCTTACTCTGGGTATCTGAGTCCAAAAATTCCATACAGTTTCTTCTAGCAGCTCTAGTTTCTGAGATGTCGATTCCATGATTCTACATTGTACTTGTGATTCATTTCTTTATAACTGTGTAGTGCAGATGAATAGAATTGGATTCAGGCTCGGACTGGCCACAGGGAGGTGTAGGGATCCCTGGTGGGCTCCTGAGCATGGTTGAACTGGAGTTGTTTAACTGCAAATACATCCTCAGATGAAGCAAAAAATGGTAGAAAGAGAGGCAAGATGCAGAGTATAGGAGCATGAAGTGTCATTTACAGGGTGGGCCCCTAAAATAAATTCATCATTGGGCCCAGAAACACCTCAACTGGTGGGCCCCTAGAATCAGCTCCACCTGTGGGCCCAGAAACAGCTCAAATGGTGGGTCCCTAGAATCAACTCCACCTGTGGGTCCAGAAACAGCTAGACTGGTGGCCCTTAGAGTCAACTCCACCAGTGGGCCCAGAAACAGCTCAACTGGTGGACCCCTAGAGTCAACTCCAACTGTGGGCCCCCGAAACAGCTCAATGGTGGGTCCCAAATCACTCCAACCCGTGGCCCAGAAACGCTCAACTGGTGGCCCTAAGTCAACTCCCCCGGGGGGCCCGAAACCCGTCAACTGGGGAACCCCC
>JAODAL010082150.1:0-11672 GCA_025379985.1 Phyllomedusa bahiana
CAAAAGTAACAAATAAGTGTTTTTTGGATACTTTTCGCCCAGTCCAGTTTTGTTGTAGAATCCTTGCAGTTAAATTTGAATCCAGCAATTTTGTTTTTGATTAGAGGATTTGAGAAACTAGCTGTGATATTCGGCCGTCCTTTTATTAAGAGACTTACCAAAACTATTACCATACCTTCTCAATTTTCTGATATTTCTGAACATGGAGGCGAAATGAGGTGGTAAGCGAGCCAAAGAGGGGGGGAGCACATGGAAGGGTAGTGGTAGTCACGAAGAGAAGGTGCTCCTTCCCAGTTGCCTGGCGACACACGCTGCCTCTGCGGATCGTCAGTTGCAGGACCGTCAGGCCTGTTCATCGCTGGTCAGTGGCCTGTGAACTAAGTAACGAACCATTCATCGCCAATCTGTCCTTCAGTGGTTAACTCATCCTGCATCTAGCTGTCTTACCTCCTCGTTCCTAGCAGTCACGCCCACAAATAGTCGTCATCAGCTATCATCCAGCATCAGTCCAACTGAAGCAGCCCAAAATGATCAACTCGTTGTACTCCACCACTGTGGATTAATCATTGTCTGAACGACCTCTTTGATGACAAAAATGCGGTTGGGGTAGAATGGACTATGTTATAAGATTCGAAGATGGAATGAATTTAGTATGCTTCTGACGCCGTTACTGATGCCATCAGAGTAGGTGAAGGATAGCGGTCAAATCGGCAAAAAAATCCCGGGCAGTCAGAGGCAAACGCCATGCAGTTGCCCCTTGCTTGTATCCGCGCTTCTGGATGCAGAAAGTCAGACGAACCAAGTCACCTGTGTTGATAGATGAGATGATGACGACATTGCGGATCCCTCCTGGTCTTTTCGCAGGAATTAGCTTGTGAGCGCTTCTAATCAAGTGGACGAAGGAGGAAGACGATGGGGTTTGTGTCAACTCGGGTCCCGCCACAAAAAAGGGAGTGAGGGCTGGTCGCAGAAGTTCCGCTGATATGATTCGCCAGCTCACGGTCTGCGCAAACCCCGCTCCTAGCTTTTCGCCGTTCCATAAAGGTCAGGGACTTCTCAAGGCTGGGCCTCACTTTGAGAAAGCCTCTTGATTCACGCGAGGCGATGTCATATGCTGCCTTTGCACGTAAAAAAGCATAAGTGAGGCAAAGAACCTTAAGTGTTAACACCACCAACTGTCTCAGTGTCACCATGCAGCGAATGATTGAGTTGAAACTGGAGCGGAAAACATTGGCAAAAAGGCCAGACCGACGCCGAGCTCCAACCACTGTCACACCCTCTGGTCTCCGCTCACTCCTCCTCCGCCACCACCAACGGTATCCTCAGTTGCCCATGTCTCTCAGAGTCCATGATCAGGGATCAGCCTACGCTTCAGCCTCCACACGTACGCAGAAAGATAACACCAGCAACAAGAGACCCAATCCTACTCTTCTCCTTCCGCCAGTTGGACGACCTGGCACGCAGTACAGACGGCAGTCTAGCAGCCAGCCTTCTGTTTCCAGGTTTGGCGGAGCAGATAAGAAACACTTTAACCCAAACCATCCCAAAAAGCCAAAATCCTGAACGTCGGCAATATTGCCAGGCTTTGGGCCTTGGAAATGTTGCCTTTAAGTCTGGTGGACACATGAGGGTTCCGCCACCGTCATGGCCCTCGAATTGCCCCCAATACCAGTCTGCCGAGCAGGCATTTACTTTGCCAGAAAAAGCCGTCCCTGCTTGGCCAGCCACGTGTCATCTAAAATTTCAAGCGCGTTGTCTGATCTGTGTCCGGGGGGAAAAGTCCATCTCTACCACCGACACATGGATCTAGTAAGCTACGGCCAAGGCCGCTAAATCTCTTCTGTGACAGCTCACTTGGGTGGAGTGGCGTGGACTGTCTATGGGGGTGGACGGTGGCTCTCAGGCTCGGCGCTTACGCTTTCAAAAAACCGCAGGGGATGGTTGCCAGGGCTCTTTCCCAAGGTCTCTTGGTTGTTTTGGTAGGCATCACGTGATCCAGAGACACCAGGCAGTGTTGAAATTTAATCTGCTTGGAGACGTCACACTCTAAACAGGTCAGGAGCTGTGGACGGCTTAGCACGAGATTCCGGCGATGGGCTGGGGTGACAAGACCTTGTGCCAGCAAAAGGTGGTGGTGTGTGACGAATTAACGGGCGAAAATCTGATGGCCGGCCCTTAAGACTCGGTAGGATGGAGCACATTCTCACTTGCATGGCCACATGTTCATGTAATCATTGTCGTCCAGAAATTTCTAAAGAGTTTTACCCGGGTTGGGACTGCCTGCTGAAGAAGGCTCGACGTATGAGTTCGCACTTCCGCCGTTCGCCACCCTGCTTCGTCCCGCTGGCTGCGTTGCAACGGTCAGCTCGGCATCCCCGTCAACAGTCCTCATTGTTGACATACTGGCAATAACGCTGGAATTCCACCCTCACATGCTCCAGCGATTGTCACTGGCAGCAGCGCAATGAACACTTATGCAGTACGAAGTGACACATGCTCTTGACAAGCAGCCGGTACGAGACTCGGGGTGTTGAACACCAACGGAAAGGGGAGGCAGGTGAAAGAGCTCTGCACTCATCCTTGCCAGTTTTTGGAAGAAGCCACCAAACATGGTCAGTCGCGGGACAATGCATTGTCAGCATGAGCCATTGTGGTTAGATTCTTAGTTCTGGAGCGATCGTTGGTCACTCTGGAACATAGGTCGCCAGCGACGGAGACGGAGGTGAGGACACAGATGCGGACACGGAGCCTTTATCTCCGTACAAATTCCACAAAGGCGAAACAGTTTATACAAATTTCATCGGTCTTCATTAGGCCAGTGGTTCGGGGTCTCCAGAAGCTAGTGCCAAGGTGGCGCATCTGCTTCTGGGTGCAATATCTCAGGCAAGTAAGGGTCTGCTTTGTGTTGAAGCTGTGCCGGAAAGGGGGCTTGCGGTGGCAGGTGGAGGTGGAGGTATTTCCTAGACACCGATGTTATCGAGTCCTGAGCCTTGGGACAAGAGGTTGGCGCGATTTGAGGCGGAGGAGGAAGATGAGGAAGATCTGTTCTGCTAGTGTCCCCTCGACCCAAGACAGGCTTGGGAAATCAAGGCTCCATCTATCACAGGAGTGCTTGGATGCTCATTTTCCTCCAACATGATCCTCGCATTAAGGCCATCAAAATGAACAACAGTTATGGGTGGCCACCCTCCTGGAATTCCCGGTACAAGAACAAAAATCAGCACTTTCCTTCAACCACCCAAAATTAGAGAGATAAAACTGCAGGAAATGGAGACCTTGCTGATTGTGATCATTGGATGACATCCTGTTGCGTCTGCTTTCCCGTTCCCCAAATGTACGGCTGGAACAACATCAGCGACGTGGAAAGCAGAGTAGGTACGTGCCAAGTAGGGTAGCGGCAGCAGCAGGCAAGGGTTGGGCCGAAGCTAATGGTGTGACCTATGGCAATACTTTGTTTACCACCTCACCAACGCATGCTCATGCAGGGCCACCACATTCCAAAACACAGAGATCAGATTAAGATCATGGTAGCACGATATCTGCGTTTACAACAACGATGTTCTTTGCATGTGTTCCGTGACCATAGACTTCTGGTATCCGCAAATTGGAACGAATGGCTCCGAGCCTGGCTGTGTCGCCATAGAGGTGATGTCCTGCGCAGCAGCCAGCGTCAATCTGGAGCGGACCTTCAGCACAGCTGGAAGGGTCATTCAGACAAACGCATCAGGCTTTCCACAGATAATGTGGATCGTTATGACTTTCATCAAGAATGAATCAGGCATGGATATTCTGATGGATGTTGTTGGCCCCTAATATTTGGCCGATGGTCACGATTAGTTGACTCTACTTCACATTCCCTTTTCAAAACAGAAATGGTCTCTTGAAAACTTTTTTTTAAAATGATTCATTTCTGTACTGGCAATTTTTACTTCTTGTTCACAAACAGTTCATTTTGCTGGTGGTTTGATGTGAGGAGATTGTAAAAGACAGCAAGGTTTCATGACAACACTGTATTCCATTTACTTCAATTTATCCTTTAAAGAAGTTTTCGCATGTCAATGGTTTTGAGGTCATGTTGCTGTGGAGATACAGCAATAATCATTGTCTTTGGGAACAGAAATGTGGCTTCTAAGCTGGCATTTCTCCACCTCCACAATTTTATATATAGTGGTGAGAAGGTCATATTTATAAATTTTTTGGGGTCATGTAGCTGTGAGATACAGCAATAATCAATGGTCCTTGTAACAGAATGTGGCTTTATATAGTGGCATTTCTCCCTCACAATTTATACAGTGGTCTGGAGAAAGTCATTTTTATTATTTTTTGGGTCATGCTGCTTTGAAATGCAGCAAATAACTAAGGGCCTAATTCTAAAAAATGTTGTTTTAAACAGGACATTGGTTCTTCACAATTGACAAAGTGGCTCAAGGGTCATGCTTGAATTTTTTTTGGTGGGCATTTTGCCTGCTGACATGCAGCTTCTACTACAGTCTATTCTCAAAAAAATGTTGTTTCTACAGACATTTGTTCTCACAATTGTCAAGAGTGCTCAAGGGGATGGTTGCTGTCAGAAACAGGAATAGGTAGGACACTGTTAATGGGAAACATATTGCAAAATGACTTGTTTTTGCAAGATCTTTAAATAGCTCATTCAAAATCCCTGGTATTGAGACAAACCCATGTTAATACAATGAAAAAAAAAGAGAAGAACTAAGGACATGGTGGGATCTCCACTTCCTATTTTAAAAATGTGTTTTCTAGAATTAAAGTACTAAAAAAACTTGATGTCACAAAATAGCTGTTATAATTCCTCTGAATTGTACTAGGGAGGTACAGGAAAACTTGACAGATTGTTTAGGTTATTCAGAGGACATGGAGTATGGAGCATTGAGCACGGACAGAGAAACCAAAGTTAAGAGACCATTTTCCTCAGCACGTGAGTAAAATAGAGAAAAAGAATGCCAAGATAAAGGGCAATGGTGTAACGGAGCCGGTTAACACAGTATTTCAAGTGTAGCTTCAATTGGACTCACTCATTACGGAGGGGCAAGGCGATCTACTCAGGTATTGATGTGTACAGAGGAAGGCTGGATGTTCTCACATTCGCCTTCCGCACTCTGCTTTCAGAACGACAGTTTTCGTTGCTGCGTCATTCAGGGCATTTTAACCTGCGTGTTATAGATGACGGACGCACAGCCTGGGCTTTCACGCACCCACATGTAACTCCGGCCTGTGTCATGCTGTGGCCCAGGGACAGTTATAGTAAGATGTCCCAGTGAAACTAAAATGGTGGTTGGAAAAGACTCTTTTTCGGCCTTTTTTAAATGTGGGGGTCATGCAGGTTTGGGGCCTCATGCTGTGGCCCAGGACAGGTATAGTCAATGTCCAGTGAACTAAAATGGTGTGAAAGACTACTTTTTCCGGCACTTTTTAAATGTTGGTGGGTCATGCAGGTTTGCGGGATCTTGCTGTGGCCCAGGTCAGGTATAGTCAATGTCCTAGTTGAAACTAAAATGGTGGTTGAAATGAAAGACTCTTTTTCCGGCACTTTTTAAATGTGGGGGGGTCATGCAGGTTTGGGGCTCATAGCTGTTGGCCCAGGACAGGTATAGTCAATGTCCAGTGAAACTAAATGGTGGTTGAAAGATAATTTTTCGGCACTTTTTAAAAGGTGGGGGGTCATGCTGGTTTGGGGCTCATGCTGTGGCCCAAGGTCTTGGTGTATAGTCAAGCTCCCAGTGAAATAAAATGGTGGTTGAAAGATCCTTTTTCCGGCACTTTTTAAATGTTGGGGGTCATGCAGAGTTTCGGGGCTCATGCTGTGGCACAGGACAGGTATAGTCAATGTCAAGTGAAACTAAAATAGGAAGGTCTGAAGAAGAATCCTTTTTCGGACGTTTTAAATGTGGGCAGGGTCATGCAGGTTAGGCGGATCATGCTGTGGCCACAGGACAGGATATAGTCAATGTCCAGTGAACTATAAATGGTGGTTGATAAGACTTCCTTTTTCCTGGCACTTTTTAAATGTGGGGGTCATGACTAAGGTTTGGGGCTAACTGCTGTGGCCATGGACAGTATAGATCAAATGTTCCAGTGAAACGAATTTGGTGGTTGGAAAGACTACCTTTTTCCGGTCACTTTTTAAATGTGGGTGGTCATGCCAGGTTGGGGCTCATGCTGTGGCCAGGACAGGTATAGTCAATGGTCCATGTGAATCTAAAATGGTGGTTGAAAGAACCTCTTTTTCGGCAACTTTTTAAATGTGGGGGTCACCATGCAGGTTTGGGGCTCATGCTGTGGCCAGGAAAGGTATAGTCAATCCAGTGCAACTAAAATTGTGGTTTGATAAGACTCCTTTTTCCATTGGCACTTTTTAAATGTGGGGGTCATGCAGGTTTTGGGCTCATGCTGTGGCCCAGGACGGTTATAGGTCAAATGGTCCAGGGAAAATAAAATGGTGGTTGAAAGGCCTCCTTTTTACGGCACTTTTAATGTTGGGGGGTCAGATGCAGGTTTTGGGGCTCATGCTGTGGCCAGGACAGGTGTATAGTCAATGTCCAGTGAAACTAAATTGTTGGTTGAAATAACTCTTTTTCCGGCACTTTTTAAATTGTGGGGGTATGCAGGTTTGAGGGTCATGCTGTGGCCCAGGACAGGTATAGTCAATGTACCAGTAACATCTAAAATGGTGGTTGGAAAGACTCCTTTTTCGGCACTTTTTAAATGTGGTGGTTAAATGGCAGGTTTGGGCTCATTGCTGTGCCCTAGGACAGGGTATAGTCAATGTCATGCTGTAACTAAAATGGTGGTGAAAGACTCCTTTTTTCCGGGACTTTTTAATTGTGGGGGTCATGCGGTTTGGGGCTCATGCTCGTGGCCAATGGACAGGTATAGTCAATGTCCAGTGAAACTCAAATGGTGGTTGAAAGACTCCTTTTTCCGGCACTCTTTTTAAATGTGTGGGTCATGCAGGTTGGGGGCTATGCTGTAGGCCCTGGACAGGTATAGTCAATGTCCAGGTGAAAACTAAAATGGTGGTGAAGACTCCTTTTTCCGGCACTTTTTAAATGTGGGAGTCTATGCTAGGTTGGGGCTCATGCTGTGGCCCAAGGACAGGTATAGTTCAATGTCAAACGTGAAACTAAAATGGTGTTGAAAGACGCCTTTTTCCGGGCACTTTGTAAATGTGGGGGTCTGCAGGTCTGGGGCTCATGCTGTGGCCCATGGGAAACTGGTGTATAGTCATTGTCCAGTGAAACTAAAATGGTGGTTGAACAGACTCCTCTTTTCCGGCTCACTTTAAATGTGGGGGTCATTGCAGGTTTGGGGTCATGCTGTCGGCCAGGACAGTTATAGTCAATGTCCAGTGAAAACTAAAATGGTGTTGAAAAGACTCCTTTTTCCGGCAATTTTTATAATGTCGGGGGTATGCAGTGTTTGGCTCGTTGCTGTGGCCCAGGACAGGGTATAGTCAATGTCAATGTGAAACTAAATGGTGGTTGAAAGACTCCTTTTACGGCACTTTTTAAATGTGGGGGTCATGCAGGTTTGGGGCTCATGCTGTGGGGACCAGGAGCAGGTATAGGTCAATGTCGGTGTGAGAACTAAATGGTGGTTTGAAAGACTCATTTTTCGGCACTTTTTTTACAATGTGGGGGTCATGCAGGTTTGGGGCTCATGCTGTGGCCCAGGACAGGTGGATAGTCAATGTCCAGTGAAACTAAAATTGGTGGGTGAAGACTCCTTTTTCAGGCACTTTTTAATGTGGGGGTCATTTGCAGGTTTGGGGCTATGCTGTGCCCTGGACGTATAGTTCCAATGTTCCAGTGAACTAAACATGGTGGTGAAAGACTCCTTTTCTCCGGCTCTTTTTTAATGTGGGGGTCATGCAGGTTTGTGGGCTAATGCTGCGGTCCGACCAGGGGATATTCAATGTCCAGTTAAGTAACATGATGTTAAATCATTACTGTCCTTCTGGCACTTTTTATTTGTGGGGTTGATGCAGGTTAAGGGGTCCAGGCTGTGGTTACAAGACTGGGATAGTAAATGGTCTTTGTGACTTTTTTTCTGTGACTTTTATAACCTAAGTGTGTAGCCTAAGATGTAGCCCAAATTGTTTTTTATCCATTTGAATGTTGTGGATGCTTAATTTCAGCCTTCTTCCCAGCCCTTGTATGGGTTGTAATAATGAAGGTGTTGTTTGTCTTCCCATAGCACTTTTATGGTCATCGCGCATAAATCGATGCTCACTATCGAAAAAAAACCTTAGCGATAGCGGCCGACTATGACTATCGATCGATTCGATAGCCAACGCTCAACTGACTCAACACTAGTCACGAGTAATGCAAGTCTATGGTCCCGCCGGGCTGCCGCCCCCCACCTCCCGCACCGCGGGAGTACACGCATCTTAGAGCGAGCTCCCAAAACATATGATATACTGCGGCGAGTACTGTTAGCGCCACAGTACATAGTGTGAACATACCCTTACGGTTTTGTATGTAAGACAATGATTATTAGGGGAAATGTGAAATAGAATTCAGCTTAAATTGATCCTTGTTTGGTTTTCATATGTTCAGCCGAAAGTTGGAAATTATATGATGATTTGGCAATTCCTAACTCTCCCGAATTTTGTATTAACTCTACCCCTAAATATACCATAATTCTATCCATAACCTTATGGATGTTGAGGTGGGGGTAAGGATTTTTAAAGAGGTTGGTGGGGTTAATTTAGCATTTTGTGTCACTCCCAGTGGGACGTTCAGTGTCCTATTTGATATTAGTTCTGGTTCTTATGTAAAGGGCAACATGAACCAGGGTTGACTGGCCAGTTCTATGCCTGTTTTTACTAGTGTATAATCCAACAGTATATGTGAAAGACACATTGGCACATAGAAGATTGTGTGCCAAAATTTGATTGGCCATGGTATGGATTTGTGTGACAATTTCGCGCTAAATTTTAGTACATTCTTTGGCACATTTTTGAAACATTCAAAAGTGTCAATTTTGGTAGAGAATGCGGGCAGGTTTTGGGACGTAGAACTGTTATCATTGTTCAGAACAGAGGCATCGCCTTTTTTTTTTTGGGTTGATATGTTTGTTTTTTCCTCCCTGCCTTCCAAAAGTCATAATTTTTTAATTTTTCCACCTACCTAGACAACTGAGGGCTTTTATTTTTCTGGACAAAACTTTCTAATGGTGTTATTCATCGTACCATAGAATATACTGAGAAACTGCAAAAAAATTCAAGTGCAGACAAAAGTGTTTCGCAGGATTTTTTTTTTGGGAGGTTCATTTATACGGTTAATGATGTTAATGATGTGTTACCTGTATTCTGCAGGTAGATACGAATCCAGCAATATCAAACCTGTAGGGCTTTTGGTATGTTATAGTACCGTAAAAAAAATCAAAACATTTTCTATTTTTGAAATTTGCTGCAACCAATAACTTTTTTCAACTAACACCTGTGGGCTTGAGTGAGGGGAATTTTTTGCGGGCTGGAGTGCACTTTTTATTGCTACCAGTTTGGAATACATGCACTATTTGATTCCAAATTAATTCCATTTATACGGGACTGAATAACAAAACCATAATTTTGCCGTTTTTAATTTTTTTTCTTCTACGGTGTTCAGAGTATGGGATAAATTATGTTAAATTTTAATGGATCATACTTTTTTGGACATGGTGATATCAAATATGTGTAACTTTTCAATTATTTTATTTTTTTATTTGTCAAATGGCAAAAGGGAGGTGATTTGAACTTTTAATATTTTTTTATGCTTTAAAACACTTTACCACTTGGGGGTGCGATTGTTTCTATAATCTATAGCATTGTATAGGCAATGCATTAGGGTGTACCAATATGGTGGTTTCACTACTTCCTGCCCAGAGCAGGACGTAGTGAAATTAAAAACATATCAGCGATTGCTTCTAGCTGCCATGTTAAGTGATTGGGACACAGCGATCTCGCTGTGGATGTCCTAATCAGAGGGAGGAACAGGTCATCTAGATGATGTGGCGATGTTTGCCATGGTGTCTAAAGGGTTAAACAGCACGGGATGGCACTGGCACCATCTCGTGCTGTTACCGCTGGGTGTAACCTGCAATTAGCAGCTGACAGTTGCCGGTTATGTAGTGAGATCGTGCCGCGATCCCGCTGCAAAGCCCTTTATCGGCACTGGGACATTAGTTTACGTCCAATGTCGTGAAGGGGTTAAGTCAGAGGTGTCAAACTCATCTTCATTGTGGCCCACAACAGCATAGTGGTTGCCCCCGAATGGCAATTGGAGGGTGGGTAGGTGCCTTGGTAGGACTGTCAGAGCTATGCCACCACATGCGAGTTGCACACCAACTATTTCCAAGCTCTCAGGATCCAGGTTTGGCCCTTGGACTTTGAGTTTGACCCCTGTGGGTTAAGCAGAAGAGTTGCTCACATAGGTCTCTGTTCAGATTGATACTGGCTCAACTTGAGAAAAAAAATGGGATTGGGTTATTCCAAACCTGATTTTTTTTCTCTAACTTCCATTCCTACCCAGAACCCTGACCTTACCTTTGAGTTAGGGTTGAGAGTAACTTTTTTGTGGTTTGTTTGGGGTTAACATAACATTCTGTGGTAGTCCTGGTATGACGCCCAACTACTGATGTGATATAGGTTCTGGTTATTATAACATCGGATAACCTATACTACAGTAACCAGAAGTGATATCAGATTGGGAGGTTGCATCAGAAATGATGGCGCACTTGAAGAACAACAGAATGGAAATGTAACCCCTAAAACTCTGTTAAAACATAAAACCAACCTCTACCTAAATTTTGTATGAGGAGTGAATTTTCGACAATTTCTGCCAAAAGTTCTTCAAATCTCCCAGAATTCAATGCTGGCTCAACAACTGGGCAGTGTTAGGGTGATTTGTATTCTATAATATATATTCCCCTGTAATACAGCAGTAGAAGGATCAGTACAGGATAAGTAATGTATATACACAGTGACTGCACCAGCAGAATAGTGAGTGCAGCTCTGGAGTATAATACAGGATGTAACTCAGGATCAGTACAGGATAAGTAATGTATGTACACAGTGACTGCACCAGCAGAATAGTGAGCACAGCTCTGGAGTATAATACAGGATGTAACTCAGGATCAGTACAGGATAAGTAATGTATGTACAGTGACTGCACCAGCAGAATAGTGAGTGCAGCTCTGAAGTATAATACAGGATGTAACTCAGGATCAGTACAGGATAAGTAATGTATGTACACAGTGACTGCACCAGCAGAATAGTGAGTGCAGCTCTGTCAGGTGCAGCCAATCAGTTGTGGGTGTGTCTCTGAGAGGGCGGGCGCTTGTGCTGCTGCTGCTGGCTGTGTGTGTGTGTTTGTTCCTCCTGCCTGGTTTCTGCTCCCTCCTCCCCAGGGAGGGAGTGAGTTTCTGGGCATGAGTGAGCAAATCAAGCCCCCGGCTCCTGTCTCAGCTAGGCCGGGGGACAGGAGAAGCCAGCGTTTGGCCTACATGGAGGACTCGGGGGTAAGAAGATCTGGCAGGAGCCGCAGCAATGTGGCTTCTGTAGCCCCTGAGTCTGAAGAAACTTTTAAAAGCTGCAAGGCTTCATCCAGTAAGGAGGACCTGTCTGCTGAAAGCTTGGGTGAGTGTGGCCCTTCCGGGGCGGAGAAAGCCGG
>JAODAL010082151.1:0-11672 GCA_025379985.1 Phyllomedusa bahiana
CGTCTCGGGGTTAGCGAGTCTTGGCTGGGAGGGGCGCAGACCCCTGTGTGCCCTGTCCAACTCTATCGGGCATCCGCACTTTGCCTTCAACTGATGAAAGCTTTGTAAGGGAAGGAATCAGATCTTGAGCTTTTACTGCCTCAGGGAGTCCTCTAATCCTAATGTTGTTCCTACGGTTCCTGTTTTCTGCATCGTCAAATTGGTTCACTAGATTCTGATACAGGTGCTGTTGATTTCTAACCGCTACTTGTAGTTCAGAGATCGACTGGGTTGTTGCAGTCTGGGTAGTTTCCAAGGTTTGGAAATGGGCTTGGATATCAGAGACGTCTGACTGGACCGTGTTGAGATCTTGTTTCCAGGAGGTTTTGAGGTCTCGTGCGAGCGCCGACATGTCGTTTTTGGTGGGTATGAGAGTCAGAAGCGCCCGTAGCTCAGGGTGGTCTTGTAGTACCAGCAGGGCTTCTTCTCTGGCTGCAGAGACTTCTTGGTCTGTCGGGCTGCTAGAGGCATCAGAACAGGCTGCTGTGGGCTGTATAGCAGTATTTGGGCCCCTAAGGGGGCTGGTGTGCTGGCTGGTAGCCAGGATATGGGGCGAGAGTCCTCCTGCGACACAGGCGTCCCGCTGGCCCTCCCTGGGGCTAGAATCAGGGAACAGGTCGAGCAGTGACCCCTGTGACCCACGTCCCTGACTGCTGTGGGATGGAGAAGGGGCTGTAGCCATGCCTGAGAGGTGGCTAATGCACAGAGGGGAGCCACTGGCTGATGTGTTATGAATGTCAGACCTGGGCATTGAGCGCGCTCCCTTTAGGTCCCCTTCAGCAGGGCTACATGAAGCCCTAGTAACTTCCAGGGGCTGTGCAGCGTCCTGTGATAGAGCCTCCTCTACTCCCCAAGCAGGCCGAGTCTGGGCGGGCCCCTGGTATGGGGAGTCCATCATCAATGGCGGCGGCCCTGCTTTCAGTTTAGGTGCCGCAGCCGCAGCCCCACTCCCGGTACCTGCCGCCTCGCCGGGCTCAGTGTCAGTCAGCATCCGCTGTCTTCCTCGCTTCCTGCTGGAGTCCGCGCTCCGCTCTGGCGCCGTCTCTGCACGCCGCTGCCTCCGCTTCTGCCTCGCAGTCACCGCAGGAGTGTACAGGCCCGACTGCTCTCGCGGTGAATCACGCGCTGGCAGGGAAGATGGCGCCCGGTCTGGGGAGGACGCCTCGGACGTCGGCGCCGATTCCAGCCCAGCCAGGGGGGTAAAGTAGTTCTCGATCGGCACAGTCAGAGCCGGGGCATCCACTATCCTCTTCTGCCCCTTTCCAGCTTTCTTTGGGCTCATTATTTAGTGTAGAGTAGGCAGATTTCTAAGGGCCCACACGGAGCTCGGTCTCAGCACGTCCTAGCTCTTCACATGCCAGGCCACGCCCCCCACATTTAAATATTTTTTGTGAAGAAACAACAAGTGGGACACAATTGTGAAGTGGAAGGAAATTTTTGGGATATTTTAAACTTTTGTAAAAAAAAAAAAAAAAAAAAACTGAAAAGTGGGGCGTGCAAAATTATTCGGCCCCTTTAACTTAATACTTTGTAGCGCCACCTTTTGCTGCAATTACAGCTGCAAGTCGCTTGGGGTTTGTCTCTATCAGTTTTGCACATCGAGAGACTGAAATTCTTGCCCATTCTTCCTTGGCGCACAGCTGGAGCTCAGTGAGGTTGGATGGAGAGCGTTTGTGAACAGCTGGAGCTCAGTGAGGTTGGATGGAGAGCGTTTGTGAACAGCTGGAGCTCAGTGAGGTTGGATGGAGAGCGTTTGTGAACAGCTGGAGCTCAGTGAGTTTGGAGGGAGAGAGTTTGTGAACAGCTGGAGCTCAGTGAGGTTGGATGGAGAGCGTTTGTGAACAGCTGGAGCTCAGTGAGGTTGGATGTAGAGCGTTTGTGAACAGCTGGAGCTCAGTGAGGTTGGATGGAGAGCGTTTGTGAACTGCTGGAGCTCAGGAGGTGGATGGAGAGCGTTTGTGAACAGCTGGAGCTCAGTGAGTTTGGATGGAGAGCGTTTGTGAACAGCTGGAGCTCAGCAAGGTTGGATGGAGAGCGTTTGTGAACAGCTGGAGCTCAGTGAGGTTGGATGAAGAGCGTTTGTGAACAGCAGTTTTCAGCTCTTTCCACAGATTCTCGATTTGATTCAGGTCTGGACTGTGACTTGGCCATTCTAAGGCTATGTTCACACGGCTTATTTTGGGACGGATTTCAGTCAGTAATTCGCGCCGTACTGCACGAATTACGGCTGAAATCCGTCCGAGTCATTACGGTAATCCACAGTTCTCATAGAGAACTATGGATTCCGTCTCCTCTCCCCGCTCGCCGTATTATCACGGCATGATACGCGCCGTGGATAATGAATGTCTATGGCGCCGGCGGGCTGCCGGCTCCCCCGTCCCCGCTCCGGAGCACACGCCGTAATTGCGGGCGAAATCCATCCCGCAATTACGGCGTGAATAAGCCGTGTGAACATAGCCTAACACCTGGATACGTTTATTTGTGAACCTTCCATTGTAGATTTTGCTTTATGTTTGGGATCATTGTCTTGTTGGAAGATAAATCTCCGTCCCAGTCTCAGGTCTTTTGCAGACTCCAACAGGTTTTCTTCCAGAATGGTCCTGTATTTGGCTCCATCCATCTTCCCATCAATTTTAAGCATCTTCCCTGTTCCTGCTGAAGAAAAGCCCAAACCATGATGCTGCCACCACCATGTCTGACAGTGGGGATGGTGAGTTCAGGGTGATGAGCTGTGCTGCTTTTATGCCAAACATATCGTTTTGCATTGTGGCCACAAAGTTGGATTTTGGTTTCATCTGAGCAGAGCACCTTCTTCCACATGTTTGGTGTCTCCCAGGTGGCTTGTGGCAAACTGTAAACAAGACTTTTTATGGATATCTTTGAGAAATGGCTTCTTCTTGCCACTCTACCATAAAGGCCAGATTAGTGCAGTGTACGACTGATTGTTGTCCTATGGACAGACTCTCCCACCTCAGCTGTGGATCTCTGCAGTTCATCCAGAGTGATCATGGGCCTCTTGGCTACATCTCTGATCAGTCTTCTCCTTGTTTGAGATGAAAATTTAGAGCAGTGTTTCTCAACTCCAGTCCTCAAGACCCACCAACAGGCCAAGTTTTCAGGATCTTCCACAGAATGCACTGAAAATAATGCATGGACAGTAATTACATCACCTGTGCAATACTGAGGAAATCCTGAAAACTTGGCCTGTTGGTGGGTCTTGAGGACTGGAGTTGAGAAACACTGGTTTAGAGGGACGGCCGGGTCTTGGTAGATTTGCAGTGGTCTGATACTCCTTCCATTTCAATATGATCGCTTGCACAGTGCTCCGTGGGATGTTTAAATTTTGGGAAATCTTTTTGTATCTAAATCCGGCTTTAAACTTCTCCACAACAGTATCACGGACCTGCCTGGTGTGTTCCTTGGTCTTCATGATGCTCTCTGCGTTTTAAACAGAACCCTGAGACTATCACAGAGCAGGTGCAGTTATACGGAGACTGGATTACACACAGGTGGATTATATTTATCATCATCAGTCATTTAGGACAACATTGGATCATTCAGAGATCCTCACTGAACTTCTGTCGTGAGTTTGCTGCACTTAAAGTAAAGGGGCCGAATAATTTTGCAGTCCCCACTTTTCAGGTTTTGTTTTTTTTTAACAAAAGTTTAAAATATCCAATAAATTTCGTTCCACTTCACAATTGTGTCCCACGTGTTGTTGATTCTTCACAAAAAAATTTAAATTTTATATCTTTATGTTTGAAGCCTGAAATGTTGCAAAAGGTTGAAAAGTTCAAGGGGGGGCGAATACTTTCACAAGGCACTGTATATAGTTACTATATAGTGGAGACTTTTACTTCGTATCACACACTTTCAAGAGTCAAGTTTTGTATACCAGAATACCCCTTTAAAGGGGATTTGCCGAGAGACAAAGATTCTTACCTTTCAGCTTAGCCCAGGCAGAATGTCAACAAATCACGCTGAGTCATGAAGCTGCAGTGGAGAGAGGGAGAGGGGAGGGGGGAGTGAGGAATCCAAGGGAGCGTCTCAAAACTTAAGTGAACTAATAAACAGTACAACAGTGGATTCAATACAGCAAGACACAGAGCCTCAGACGGCACTGTCAGGAGAAACCTTATCTGCTAAGAAGCTAATGTAATGTAAACAAATCACGGAGCTGAAAGACAGAGACGCACACAGACACACACAGCCAGAGCACAGAGCTGCATAAGGGGATCCTGTGACATGTTCACTCAAATAATCAAACTATAACTTGTGAATTCTGTATACAAAAGAGAACACCTATTCTACACAGCAGCTTGAAAGCTTCTTCATCAGATAAAGCAGGGATCTAATAACACTACAGCTAGTTATTCTGTATACAAAAGAAAACATATTGCTACCCGGTGCCTTAAAAGACCATTCATTTTGCCTGTCATCAGATAAGAATTGATTCATGCAAGCGCGGCCTTTCAGCTCCTGGGTCGTGACTAGGGGAAGCTTTGTGGTAACCAAGGGGGATTGAGAAATGCTGTAGCTCTCAGAGTTTTCACTTTTTTTAATCACATATATTTAGAAAAGTGATTAAATACCCATTTTGGAGGTTCCCACGTCAACATTACATGGTGGCAAAACCCCTTTAACTTACCTTGTATCCATCCACAACACAGAATACTGGTATATTGTAAGCAACTAGCGAAGGGGAGGGGGTGTTGCATATTCTGAAATATTAATGAGATCAGCAGGTGTTCACAAAGGTAATGAAGGTTAGAGCTCCCTCCACAATACAATCTAATTTTGCTCCCTTCAGGAGAAGCAAGTACACAGCAGGAGACTGAATTTAGTATTTACCTCTGAAACCACAAAGCACTGGAGTTTTGTGTGAGAACAAAAAGATTAATTGCATTTTTACACCTACTTGTTCCTATTTTAGCGCAGAACGCCAAGCTTTTTATCAGTAATATTGTGCAGTTTGTTCACATACTGTCAGCTTACACTACAGAGAATATGAAGGAGCCACTATGGGATGCTTTGTTGTATTAGATACATTTTCCCCTGATTTTTACAGTAATACTGTAAAACCATTGTTGAAATGCATTTTTAGGCAAATATATGTATACATTGGGTAAATGAGTTTTTGTACGTTAACACGGATTTAGTGGCGCAGCTTACAGATCTCTGCACACGGAACAGAAATGTTGCGGATTGTCCGCAGTGGTTACTCCGAACTAAATTATGTGACTTGGTTACAGATTTGAAGCTGTGAATTAGGCCTCGTTCACACGGCTTATTTCGCCGCGGATTTGCCGACGGATTGATGATCGTCAATCCGTCGGCAAATCAGTCAGAAATAAGTAACAGCCCATTTTCTATTGATTTCAATATAAAATACGGCTCGTCGTTCACACGACGCGTATTTCCGTTCCGGATTGCCGCCGCGGATTGACGACGGCAATCCGGACGGAAAAACAATTCACATGTCAATTATTAGGGATGGATTCACCACCTTCAATGATTGGAGATGGTGAATCCGTCGGGAAATCAGTTACAAATACGTGTCACACTTAGTGGCACTTATTTGCAACTGATTTTCAACTGATTTCAGAACGTATTTACGATCGGCAATCCGATGTAAATACGTTCTGAAATAAGCCGTGTGAACGAGGCCTAAGTTGTAGATTTTGCTAATGTAAAAAAGAAAAAAAAAAAAAAAACTGTGTTCCTTAAATCTGCAGTTGAGTTTTTCTGTGAATCTGCAGTTTCCACTACAAATCTGCAACAATAACCCTGCATTGCGGTTTTGTTGCAGATTTTAACATTTGCAGTGGAGTATATTGGAAAAATCTCTAACAACTCCATGCCATATTAGGCTTGATCAGCTGATTTCGACAGGCCTGCTGGCTATTTCATGTCCTGGCAGCAGATTCTGAAGATGATGAGGCATGTTTAGTCTAAATAATACAGATAACAAAATGGTGTACAAAAAGCTAAGCATTTTGCATTTTGATGTCATTTTTAAGCCATTACCAGTAGTGAGCTTGAAAATGAAAAGAATAAAGGAAAAACTAAGGGCAGATTTAGCACCACTGTTTTATTTGCCACTCTTAAGGCATGTTCACACGGCTTAATTGCGGGACGTAATTTCGCCCCGCAATTACGCCGTGTGGCCGGGGGCGGGGCGAGAGCGGGGGAGTAAGCAGAGGGCCGGCACTTCGCCGGCCCATGGACTATCACTGCTAGCGGCGCGTATACGCCGCTAGAAAGTGACATGTCAATTATCTCCCCGCCCGGCGGATTCGCCGGGCGGGGAGAGGAGACGTAATCCATAGTTCTCTATGAGAACTGTGAATTACCGTAATGAATGGGCCGTTTTCGGCCCGTAATTGCCGCACTTCAGCGCGTAATTACGGACCGAAATACGGCCTATTTTAAGCCGTGTGAACATGCCTTTAGATTGAAATATGTTAGGGTATGTTCACACTGTGTTTTTTGAAGTGTAAATTTACAAAATCAGCTTCAAAAAACGCCTGATTAGAGGCAAATTTTGAAGTGTTTTTTGAAGCATATTTTGAAAAATCCTATCCCCATTGTTTCTTATGGGGATTTTACAAGCGAAAAACGCCTCAAGAATTGATTTCACTTATTTTTACAGACGTAATTGCATCCATAAAACGGCTCGCAATTACACTTGTGAAATACGCTTCATGTGAATGACAAGGCGTATTTTACATTGTCTTCAATGAGGTCTGAAAATCATATCGAAAAACGCTGTGTGAACATACTCTAAGGGCTCATTCACACGGCTTATTTCGCAACGGATTTACAGCCGTATTTACGGCCGCAAATCCGTTGTGAAATCAGTTACAAACAAGTTACTGGCCGTTTTACATTAATTTTAATGGGAAATACGTGTCGTCGTTCAGACGACACGTATTTCCGTGCCGGATTGCGGCCGCAATCCATCCGGAAAAACAATGTGCATGTCACTTATTTACGGACGGATTTACCCCATATATGAATGGGGATATGAAATTCGTCGGGAAATCAGTACCAAATACGTGCCACACTTAGTGACACGTATTTTAAACTGATTTGCAACTGATTTCGGAACGTATTTACGTCGGAAATCCGACGTGAATCAGTTCTGAAATCAGCCATGTGAACATAGCCTAAGGCCTCGTTCAGACGGCTTATTCTGGGACGGATTTCAGCCGTATTGCGCGCCTTATTTGCGCTGTAATACGGCTGAAATCCGTCCCAGCCATTACGGTAACCCACAGTTCTCATAGAAACGACATGCACATTATCCCGGCGGGATACGCACCGTGGATAATGCATGTCTATGGGGCCAGCGAGCTGCAGCCCCCGCCCCGTACACACGCCGTAATTGCGGGCGAAATCCATCCCGCAATTACGCCGTGTTTAAGCCGTGTGAACATCGCCTAAAACCACTTTAAGGCTCGGTTCACATCACATTATTTCAACCGACTGATGTACATGTTTCTACAATAACAGTGTACGTTAATCTATACACAATCTATATGTCGTAGATATCCGTTTCATTGGTCATACGTCGTGTATCTTTATTCTTTTTTTTTGGGCAGACTGAAGATGCAGGGTGCTGCACTTTTTCAAGTTGTCCATAAACATATGCGTTAGAATATACTTTTTTTTTTTAGGTGTATACCAACTGAAAATGTATACTAGCTTATGTGCCCACGTTTGTATCTGTCATAGGAATATTTAATAAAAACCTTTGCAGGATGAAACAGGTGACAGACAATACAGAAGCTAGTTTAAAAAGAAAAAACAAAAATTAGACGTCAAACGTATGCGCTTGTGTATGGCTTAGCATATTTGTTATACCATAAACGTTTTGCAGTACGGTCAAAAGTAATGTGAATTAAGCCTTATATGTGTTTTTTTGTCATTCTGTTGCGGTGATCGGCTGTAGCACATATAAGCCAGAACTACCGTATATAGAATATCAAATTTCACTAATTTAGGGAAGGTTCCAGGGCCGTTTTGGTTTCTGAAGCAGATTCAGCACTGCAACAGCATCAGAAACCGTGTCCAAAACCTACTGCAATCCACCGCACAGTGGAAAAACAGCTTCAAATCCGTAACCAAAATCTGCGCTGAATCAGTGTGAACCATAGTTGCCAACTTTCGAAAATGAAAAAGCAGGAGAATCTAGTGGGCGGCGCGCGTAGCGCGCCGCGGCAAAAATTTGCATGGACACGCCCATCTTGTTGGTATGCCACGCCCCTTCAAAAAAGCCACACCCACTCCACCTAACTGCATAACGGCTTTGGAAGAAAGCCAGGTAGATGCCCTTATAGCCAGGTAGTAGCCCCCCATAACCAGGTAGTGCCCCTTACAGGCCGGTAGATGCCCCCTTGTAGCCAAGTAGATGCCCCCTCTGTAGCCAGGTAGAGCCAAATTTGTAGCCAGGTAGATGCCCCCCTTTGTTAGCCAGGTAGGTGCCCCCCATTGTTAGCCAGGTAGGTGCCCCCATTGTTAGCCAGGTAGGTGCCCCCATTGTTAGCCAGGTAGGTGCCCCCATTGTCAGCCAGGTAGGTGCCCCCATCTGTTTGCCAGGTAGTGCCCCATCTGTTTGCCAGGTAGTGCCCCATCTGTTTGCCAGGTAGTGCCCCCTCTGTTGCCAGGTAGATGTCCCCTCTGTTGCCAGGTAGATGTCCCCTCTGTTGCCAGGTAGATGTCCCCATCTGTTAGCCAGGTAGTGCCCCCATCTGTTAGCCAGGTAGTGCCCCCATCTGTTAGCCAGGTAGTGCCCCCTCTGTTGCCAGGTAGTGTCCCCTCTGTTGCGAGGTAGTTTCCCCACGGTTTCCAGGTAGTGCCCCCTCTGTTTGCCAGGTAGTGCCCCCATCTGTTAGCCAGGTAGATGTCCCCTCTGTTGCCAGGTAGTGCCCCCTCTGTTGCCAGGTAGTTGCCCTCTCTGTTAGCCAGGTAGAGCCCCCTAAAGCTAATAAAAATCAAATAATAAAATCCACTTACCTTACCAGGCTCCTGCAGCGTGGCCAGCTCCCGACCGATCTCTTCAGCGGCGCAGGGGGAAGTGAGAGCAGCCGCGCGTCACTCCCCTGCAGCCGCGCGTCACTTCCCCCTGCGCCGTTGACCTGTATGTACGGCGCACACACCGGCGCCGTACATACAGGGGGAGAAGGGAGGAGGGAGCGATCCCTCCTGCCTCCTCCCCGCACAGTGAGACCGCGGGGCGGGTGCGCGGCCGCTGCGGCCGCTTCACCCGCCTGTAGGAGCGGTCCGGCGGCGCAAGTGTAGCGCACCAGCGCTACTCTTGCGCCGCGGGAATTTAAAGGACCCCCGCCGCCTGCAGGCGGCGGGAGGAATGCCAACTCCCCCGGGAGGGCGGGAGGGGACCCCAAATAGCGGGACCCCCCCCGCCAAAAACGGGAGAGTTGGCATGTATGGTGTGAACCTACCCTTACGCTGACTTTGCATAAATAAAACTGAGCATGCTGCAGATTTCCTGCAGTGTGTGACGGGGTTTTATAGCCATGCATTTGGTTTATGTAGTTGTAGGTATCATGTCCTGTCTGTTGGCAGAAGCAGCCATCACTTGAATGCTTGGTCCTTGCTCTCTGATAAGCTCTTATTGCTGCAGGTGCACTTTTCTTCCCTGAGTGCAGGTGTCTTTGGCTTCTCCTGATTGTTAGACACTGACTACCTGAATCTTTCTCTATATTCTGTGACTGGCTTTGGTATTTTGGATCATACTTGTCCATCTTGCCTGATGCCATCCTCCTGGCTCTGGTTTGGCACCACATTTCGCCCCAAGTTCTTTTTGGCTGTAACTTTGCTGCTGTCTAGTTTGGAGCCATGGCTTGGCTTGGTGTACCTCTGTCTGCTTTAAGATGCCATGCTTTCAATCCAATCCTGGTTGTCTCCTGTTCCAGTAGGATGGACATGGCCTACGGATTGTATGCCGCAGTTTTAATCCAAAGAGATCAATTACCTGTTTGGACTTTGCTTCAAGGCCCCCCTGACCTTCCACATGATGTACTGTACTCGCCGCAATACATTGTGTGAACATACCATTAGGGTATGTTCACACGGCGTAATTGCGGGGCGTAATTACGCCCCGCAATTACGCCGTGTGGCCGGGGGCGGGAGCGGGGGAGTGAGCGGGGGGTCGGCACGTCGCCGGCCCATAGACATTTATTACCAGCGGCGCGTATTCACATGTCACTTATCTCCTCGCTCGGCGGATTCGCCGAGCAGCGAGAGGAGACGTAATCCATGGTTCTCTATGAGAACTGTGGATTACCGTAATGAATGGGCCGTTTTCAGCCCGTAATTTGCGCACTTCGGCGCGTAATTACGAACCGAAATTCGGCCCATTTTAAGCCGTGTGAAAATGGCCTTAGTCTCTAGTCCAGCCATTGAGCTGTAAGTATGGCCTGTATTGTGTTTATACAAACATTTACATGGACACATACATTAGGATACATTTTCCATTGATATCCACTGTACAAAAATGTAAACTGTAATGTATATGTTTTTGTTCAACTTGAAAAAGTGCAGTGCCTTGCATCTTCCATCCGTTAACCCCTTAACGACCTTGGGCGTATCCATACGTCCAGGTGGTTTGGGGGTTCACGCACCTGGACGTATGGATACGTCCTGAGGATCGCGCGAACTCTAAAGCAGAGTTCGCGCGATCGGCGCGGGGTGTCAGCTGTATATTACAGCTGACATCCCGCAGCGTCGGCCCCGACCCCGGATCGCTCCGGGGGGGGGGGGGGGCGGTTAACCCCTTAATTATCGCGACGATCGGGTCGCAATAACTAAGAGAGACGCAGGAGGAGATCGCTCCTCCTGCGTCTCTGTCGGCGGCAGCAGCGCACGGATCGGGCGATCCGTGCAGCTCCTGCCCTCTGACAGACAGCACGGAAGGCAGAGAATGCCTTCCGGGTTGTCTGTGACGTCACGATGCCCGGCCGTGCCCTGTGGGCATGGCCCGGCATCGTGACTGACAGTTGTCATAGGAACCAGTCATAGCAACAAGCTATGCACTGATTCCTATTGAATGAGAGATCTAAAGATCTCTCATTCAAATCCCCTATGGGGAAATGTAAAAAAATAACGTGAAAAAGTGAAAAAAAGTAAAAAAAGTGAAAAACAAGTAAAACACAAACACGAAAAATAAAATAAAAATACGTACACCGCCCTTTTCCCCTTTACAAACGCCAATCGCCCTAAAAAAGATAAAAAATAAATAAAGTACCCATAATTGGTATTGCCGCGTGCGTAACGACCTGCCCTATAAATCAGTCATGTTAATTAACCCTTACGGTGAACTGTTTAAAAAAAAAATCAAAAAAAAAATCACAGAATTAAGATTATTGTTCATCCCGCAGCACATAAAATGGAATAAAAAGTGATCAAAAACTCCTAGAAACGCCAAAGTTGTACCAATTAAAACGTCAGTTCATCCCGCAAAAAAAAGTCCTTATACAGCTCTGTATACGGAAAAATAAAAATGTATAGCTCTCAGAAGATAGCGATGCATAAATATTGTTTTATACACTAAAAACACTTTTCTTTTTTTTTTAAAGTGCTTCAACATAAAAAACTATATAAATAGGGTT
>JAODAL010082152.1:0-11672 GCA_025379985.1 Phyllomedusa bahiana
AGCCGGCCCCCCCTTGTGTGCCAAAAAAAGACAAACTACCTGTCTGAAAATTTGACCGGTATTTTTTCTTTGAAATGTGAACGCTCCATTATACTGAGAATCACAGTTGGCTGGCATCAATTTGTAAAATGATGTCTAGGGACACATTACATATAAGTCAGGAGACTACATGTATGATTTTTGCCACCTAGGCGCCTTTTTTTGCGTACATTCTAAGAACCCGTTCTACTGCAGGTCATAGATTTAGTTATTTTGAGCTACTAAGTGACAATTCAGGCTCAGGTAAACCACTATTAAAGTGGTCTATCTGTTCCAGCAGTAATGCGCCTGGATTTGATATACTGAAGGTATAAATGTGTAGCTTTGCACGGTTGTAGTTCAAAACGCCTCCAGCACTCACCCCCCCCCATCTCAGGCACATTACAAAGTGCCATGGGCACTTTGTAAAGTGATTGATTTTGGAGTGCGCCCATTTAAAAATATAGTCTTCGGGCTGAAAAGACGGCAGACTTCTGGTGCAGGGCTCCTGCTGCGTCTTTCGGACTAAGAATTGACATGTCAAGTCTTGGAATGGATCCGAAAGATGGATTCGAAAGACGCAATGAGACACTCATTGGAGATCACTCGTGTGAACGCCGATACGTGTTTCATATTAAAAGCAAAGTAAATCACATTGCTATTTGTTAGCTGGGTGTTTGGGTCCGTTTGGGGTCTGACATACGGATCCAAACACACAGCCAAAAAAATATATGTAAGTATGGAGTCAACACGCTGTGTGAACATACCCTAAGATTTTTCTGCAGTGCACCACACACATGCCTTTAGCCTTTCATATTTCCAGTGAAGATTTACTCACCTGAATTTTGGTTCTTCATCTAAAAAATGAAAAATATTAGTTTAGAATGAGCTTTGTACAATTCATTTTATAAAATAAAAATAAAGCTAAAATCATGGTGGATGACAGAATTTTTCATGAAGTAATATTATTGTACAGTTATCATCACTTCATTCACCTTGGTCTGTATCAGCGGCCGTAATGTGGCTACATTTCTGTTTCTGTATTATGGTAGCAAGACCATTGGATATCATATTACATAAGTATTCTCCCATAGACACATTACGTGTAGAGCCATATGGCGCTGTTAAGATGCAGAGCAGCATTGAATCAGGTGCCTCTATCCAGGCTCCATACAGATAGAGCCGCGTGTATGAAGCCTTTGTGATCTTAAAAAGTAATACGTTTTCAGGCATCCAACAACCCAGGCTGATTTTAGAAACAATCTTGTGTGACTACAAGTTTGTGTGACTACAACCTATAATTTTTGGTAACCTTACTGTATAGCTTTACAAGTATTATAGCACCATGAAGCAGCAAAAATAGAAAAAACACAAAATAATCTACTCATCCAGTCCTATGTCTGGATACATACGATGGAGCTCGGTGAAGCAAAGCCGAACTTCATATAATGGGAAGAACAATACAGATACCAGCTGCACATCCAAAATCAATCCAGAAATTATGTTAATTAAAAATGTATAGTCCTTTTATTAATCCAAAAAAAGAAAAAAAAATCTAAGGTGGAAGCATCGCAAGAAGGTGGAAAACAGCACCTAAGTAACTAATGCATCATAGCTTGGCTGAACCGTTTTGGACAACGAAAGAGTTCTTATTAGAAAAAGGACCCTTCCCTTGTCCGAAACGCATCAGCCAAGCTTTTGGGAGTTTGGACTGGGGTCTGTATTAGTTCAGGGGCTCCAGAGGAAACTTAATTAGAGGGTCTAGATATATACACATATATGTATCCAGACCCCTAAATAAAGACCCTCAAGAGCCCCTGAACTAATACAGACCCCAGTTCAGACTCCTTCTATTTATAGACTCCAGAGCAGTTTACTACTTATGATAGATTCCCCAGACCAGACTCTGCCTAACTGCATATCTCACAAACTCCAAAATAGACTGCAAAATAGACTCCAAAATAAAGATGCTAAAGACCTCAGACCATCTTTCCCCTAAATAACGACTCCCAGACCAAATTCCCTATGTAATACAGACCCTAGGCCACACTAACCCCAAAATGCAGACTTCATTCAACTCAGCACCTCTTCCTATGCCCACATGAGGATGTTGTCTACAGCAGAGACATGGCATGAAGAAGAGTGCAGGATAGAGGATAGTTGAGTATATTAGGTACTAGGCAGATTTGTGTCAGTACATGTAAAACGTGGAAACTTTGGAGATAGGTTGTTGTATAGGAGAAGTACTCACCCTGTATGTTCATATTTGCTTTCTGCAATAGTAAACACAGAGCGTAAGCAGAGTATAGAAATGTGTCACCTGAGATATTAGAATATAACATTCTCTTTACCTTAATGTAGCATGGCGTTCGCAATTCTTTAATATAAAGCGACGCTGGAACCTGTAAATGTAAGAAAATAACATTTCAACTACTAAGTGTCAAATTTCCCTCTTTACCCATCTGATCTATTGACTTGTATGTGATTATATGTTGGGGCAACATGCAAAGTTATGGACTGTATGATAGATCTGCTAGAGCCCTCCCATACATCTTTTTTGGAGAAAAGGAGAATTGCCTTGTGGATCCAAGTAGGTGGGAATAACATCTCCTAATATTATCTCATGATCTGACCCACAATTTCATCCCAAAAAGTTGTAAAGTAGAACAAATCTATAAAACAGATAAAAGTTGCCTGAGTCTTGTTCATCTTGATCGAAACGTCTGTGTTATTAGAATCTTTTTTGATAAATGCGTGATGACAAGGATCACTGTATATGAAGTTGGCTTTTATATTGTCATTGGAATCATTAAAGTTTTGTAAAAAATAAAAATGTGAAGAATATTTTTGATTGTTGGAGTGCAACCTACTCTTTTTCTATATGAATTCCTTTTTGGTTTGCACCCTTTAAGGATCGTGAGTGCCGAGGATATAATTTTCATAGTTCTATTGTTTCCTTTTTTTCCTCTTGGCACCAACAATATGGCACAAAATTATGCCTATGAGGAAAGTATGGCGCAAGATATTATTTCTAGAACTCAATTACCGAATGAATTTCCACATGTCTCCAATCAGGAATTTAAAACAAGGGACTATGAACGTCTTCGGAAAAAATTGATATCACATCAGCTACATTGCAGTACTCTGATGGAATATTATAAAAATAATCAAATACCAAAAGGATTAAGGTGCAATTTGCGACCAACATTATTCCAGGAGGACCCTGAATTTCAATCTAAATTCGAAGAAATATTATACAAGTGCTCTTTTGATATTATATTGCTTAATATTGAATCTTTACAAAAATCTATGTCTGAATTGGGTGATAAGGTAAAATGCATAGAAGAACAACTCTCAGTGATAACACCAGGTGATGAGTGGCATAATACTAAGGAAAGGATTGATAAAATGATTGATGACCAGAAAAAATATATTGAAACTAACAAATGTAAAAAGTTTTTGAGGGACCTGGAAGACTATCAACTTAAAATGGTCTATAAGTGGCAGTGGGAGAAATTACAGAATTTTAATGACCGTTATATACATTCTCCACATGAGATAATCTCATCCTCTGATAGCGATCACTCTAATTCCTCCTATAGGGACCGTGCTTTTTTAAGTCATGGTCGGGGCTGAGGCAAAGGAAAGCAAAGAAACTGATGAGGCACAGGGGGAGGAAGATATCAAACAGGCCCGAGCCTACAGACCCGCTCACAGGTAATCAAGACCCATTAGTGGTTAATATTTCTAAGACCAATTTATCACCAGCAGAGATTTCACTCCTGCAGAAAGGTCTTTCCTTTAGTCCCACATGTCCCCTTAATACATTTTTACTTGAACAGGAACTTCAGAGATTTTTTCGTGCTATATGTTTGAAAGTACAATTTCATGATAAAAAGGATGTTGAGACAGTGAATGAGAATCGATTGTCATTGAGATACCTTAATTTATCAACTAAGAGAAAATATATGCCTCCAAAAAATAGTCATCCGGTTGAGACATATATTACGCTCACTCAGAATGAGATACAAAAAATTATTTCAGATGTCAAACAAGGTAAAATAAGAGCTATATCTAATATAACAAGAGAGGAACAATTAGCCTTATAGTCTTTACAGAACAACTCCAATATCACGGTTAAACCAGCCGATAAGGGCGGGGCGATCGTGATAATGGATAAAGACCTGTATCTTCAAGAAATCAGAAATCAACTTGCTGATAGTGATACATATGAAAAAGTACCCTTTAATCCAGAGTATAGAGTCGGGTTGCGGATCATGGCGACATTAGAGAGCTACATAGAGAGGGGTTATTGATGTATGTATTCGGAATTATCTAACTAAATCTAATCCGGTTATTCCGGTTCTATATACATTACTGAAGATACATAAAAAATTAAATAACCTCCTGGGACATCCGATTGTTGCTTCCACTGAATCTATACTCTCCCCACTTGCTATCTATTTGGATAGGGTAATGTCGCTCTTGATCCGCCATACCCGATCCTACATTCTTGATACTTCGGATTTTCATGAAGAATTAAAAAACATATCATTTATAGGGCATGATGTGTTTTTGGTAACCCTTGATGTCAACAGTCTATACACATCTATAGATCATGAGAAGGGTATCAAAGCTACTAAAAACTTATTGGAGAAATGGTCTGATCTTTCCATCCCACAACAAGAATTTTGTCTTGAATTGCTTCGGATTATTTTGGAAGAGAATTTCTTCCTATTTGGAGATGATTTTTTGAGACAGAAGAGGGGAACCGCTATGGCTTCGAATATGGCCACCCCATATGCAAATGCTTATATGTCAGATATTGAAGAAGTTTATATTAATACTAACTCTTTATTCCAACAACATGCAAAGATCTGGTTGCGATTTATAGATGACATATTTTGCATATGGGGGGGGCCCTGAATCTACTGTACATGAGTTCTTTCAGATTCTGAATGATATATACCCTGAATTGAAGTTTACTCTTCATTGTAGTGAGATGCAGGTGAGTTTTTTGGATGCACTTGTTATAAGGGATCCAGATGGTTCTCTACAGGTGGATCTGTTCCATAAACCAACGGACAGGAATAGTTTGTTGGAATATAAAAGCAATCATCCAAAGGCAGTTAAAAGAGCACTCCCTAGGTCTCAACTTAAAAGAATTGAGAGGATTGTTTCTAAAGATGATACCAGTGAAATTCGTTTTGACGAGATGTGTGAGAAATTTAGGCAGAGCGGTTACCTAAAATCATTATTAGAAGAAGAAAAAAATAAATTGGGGATCTCAGGACAGAGTGATAGAAAGGGTAAAATGAAGAGGATGGTGTGTGTCACGACTTTTCACCCTTTTGTTGTAAAAATTCAGGGCACAATTCGAAAAAATTGGTCATTATTGGGCAAAGCCTATCCTAATGTAGAAGAATTTAGGTCACCTCCTCTGAGTTGCTTCAAGAGGTCACCTAACCTGCGTGATAAAATTATTTGTGCAGATGTGGGTAGCCTTGTGAAGGTTCCGCGACAAACCTTATTACAAACGTCCAGACAGTGTACATACCCATGCCTGAGCTGTTCGCAGTGTTCTAATGTAACCAAAGGAGAATATATAACACATCCACATACAGGAAAAAGGATTAAAATCAGGAGTTTCTTTACATGTTACTCTAGATTTGTAGTGTATGTCATCAAGTGTCCGTGCGGTCTCGCATACATTGGGGAGACCTCCCAGCGTGTGCAAGACCGTTTCGCCAAACATAAATCTAACATCAGACAGAAGGAGCTATTATAGCCCATTGCATCTCATTTTTTCGGAGGAAAATCATATCATCTCTCAATTGAGATATCAGGTGGTTGGCCATATTCCACCACTTCAACGTGGTGGTGATCGCAGAAAAATTACTAAAACAGAGAGAATCATACTGGATATACCAGTTAGACACTTTATTCCCGAGAGGTATGAATAGGGAATTTGACTTTGGTATTAATTTGTTATAGAAGATCTTATTTGTTATATACATTTTATTTAAATGGGGAATAGGATTTCTTTATTTAAAATCTTTTGTGTAAGATCCTTGCCATCTGGCGTGTCTGCATGTATGTTACTGGCAGTTCAAACATGGGAAATCCAGCATGACCCAAGAGCAATATAAAATCATGCAAAATTTATTTTCAAAAATATAAAAAAATATGAGAAAAGCACATGGTCAGTTGGCTAGGAGTGGTAATACAGAGCCCATAGGACCAAACACACGGAGGCGTTTCGGGCTTAGTACATAACGCTCTTACTAATAGTGATAGTTTACACCCAATTAACTTGTCTTTTATATACACATAATAACGATGTTTTAATGCATATGATTGGATAAACAGCATAGTTGCAACATTTAAGAGAGGCAGCATGGACTTACCCCGTAATTCGTCTCATTGAATGTGTACCGGACGCTACATTGCGAGGCCGTTACTGATTAGTACCGGACTTGCGCAGTGCATGTCTACTGACTAATGCTGGTACTGGAATCTCACATGCGCACTCGCTACCTTTTCTTTGCAGAGACAGGCAACTGTGATCCTATGTAACAGATAAGTGTAAACATTTATACTGTGTTAAAATAACAACATTAGCATACCTGTCAGAAATACTTTTGAGATTCGTAATATTTTGTGTTCGTAATAGCACAATTGCTCCCGTTTTATATTTAACCCTTTTGGGGTTGTTGTATTCAGAGTGATGATCCAGTGAGCCTCCCTGTTTCGGAGTTGTTGTACCGGATCTCCCCCTCTGATAGGTTTAGATACTTTCTATATTATTTTAACTTTGAGGGAACTAATATCTGAATTGTGCACCTGGATAAAATGTTTGAATAACCCAGACTTATTTCTATCTGCTGTTGAAGAGATATCATTAATATGTTCAAGAATTCTCGTTTGAGCTTTCTATAATAGGTACTTCCTATGTACTGAAACATTGCATACCATACACCACGCATGGTATACTACAAACTGTGAATTACAGTTTATAAATTGTTTAATAGGAAAAATAAGTTTGCCTGTATTATCCTGAAATTCTTTACACGGACTTGCGAAAAAACACGTGCGGCATTGTCTAAGGCCACATTTAAAAAAAACCCTGCAGCTAAGCCAGGTAGTTGTTTTATTTGGGGATTTGTGGCAACTTGAAGTTAGCAAGTTTCCTAGTGTTCGTGCCCTTCTTGGTACTACTTTGCATCCCTTGGATAATATTACATCCATGGTCGGGTCTTCACTGAGGACTGGAAGATATTTTAATACAATGTTTTTAATCATTACAAACTGCTTTGTGTGGTCTAGAACCAATACAGGTGTATCTTTCAATTTTCCTACTTTTGATGTATTTTTTCGCAGTAGATCCTCTCTATGTTTTTCCTGTACTTTGATTTTAGCTTGATTCAACAATGTTTGGGGATATCCCCTTTGTCTTAATCTTTTTTGAATAATTTCCGATTCTTCAGTGAATTCTGTTTGGTCACTGCAATTGTGTTTTGCTCGTATTAATTCCCTAGTAGGGATAGTTTTTTTGTGGATTTGGTATGGAAACTATTAAAGTGCAGTATAGTATTTCCTGCACTTTCCTTTCTGTATGTTTTAGTTGTGACATTTTCCCCAGGTCTCCCTATCAAGGTTAAATCTAGAAAATGTATGGCAGGTTTTTCACATACATGTGTAAAAGTCAGATTAAACGGATTGTTATTCAGATATGACATGAGTGAAGGTACAGCAGATACATCGCCCTCCCAAATGATTAGGAGGTCATCGATGTATCTGCCAAAACACCATTTAAAACTCTTAAGAAAGGATTGTTCAGACTGAACACGTACAGCTCCTCCCACCACGACATGACCAAATTGGCAAGGGATGGGAAGTATTTCGCCCCCATTGACACTCCTGACAATTGCAAATAGAATTTTGTCATATTTTTAAATATTTTTGAAAATAAATTTTGCATGATTTTATATTGCTGGATTTCCCATGTTTGAAGTACTAATTACTGCATGCTTGAGCAGTCATCTGTGCACTATATCACGCAGGAAGGAGCTGGTTTCATCTACTACTTACAGTGAGTTCTACCAAGTCTACTGAACCATGCGACATCCGCATTGCAGTGAATGACCCACAAAGTTAAGTTTTGAACATGATATGTTGGTCAGTTACTATCCAAGGCAGGAATGGTATATATAACAACAGTCTGTGTTCCCATTGCAAAGGCTAAAATGGTGTTATATGACCGCAATACTAGGCGGGAGAAAATGGCCCATATGTTTAATGGGAGAAAGATCAGAGACACATGGACTTCATTGCAAAAGTCAGAATACTGGAAAAACAGTCATTACAAGAAACGAGGATATGGTGGGACTTTGAAAAACTATGTTGATAAAAACATGATACCAAGAGGCCTGAGGCTAAAAAAAATACCAACCAGTAGTAGATGAAGCCAGCTCCTTCCTGCGTGATATAGTGCACGGATGACTGCTCAAGCATGCAGTAATTAGTACTTCAAACATGGGAAATCCAGCACGACCCAAGAGCAATATAAAATCATGCAAAATTTATTTTCAAAAATATTATAAAATATGATAAAATTCTATTTGCAATTGTCAGGAGTGTCAATGGGGGCGAAATACTCCCCATCCGTTGCCAATTTGGTCATGTCGTGGTGGGAGGAGCTGTACGTGTTCAGTGTGAACAATCCTTTCTTACAGAATGTAAAGTGGTACGGCAGATACATCGATGACCTCCTAATCATTTGGGAGGGTGATGTATCTGCTGTACCTTCACTCATGTCATATCTGAATAACAATCCGTTTAATCTGACTTTTACACATGTATGTGAAAAACATACCATAAAATTTATAGATTTAACCTTGACCTGGGGAAAATGTCACAACTAAAACATACAGAAAGGAAAGTGCAGGAAATACTATACTGCACTTTAATAGTTTCCATACCAAATCCACAAAAAAAGCGATCCCTACTGGGGAATTAATATGAGCAAAACGCAATTGCAGTGACCAAACAGAATTCACTGAAGAATCGGAAATTATTCAAAAAAGATTAAGACAAAGGGGATATCCCCAAACATTGTTGAATCAAGCTAAAATATATCAAAAGTAGGAAAATTGAAAGATACACCTGTATTGGTTCTAGACCACACAAAGCAGTTTGTAACGATTAAAAACATTGTATTAAAATATCTTCCAGTCCTCAGTGAAGACCCGACCATGGATGTAATATTATCCAAGGGATGCCCCTCACCTCCTGTCTCTTTCCCCCTCCTTTTAGATTGTAAGCCCTCGCGGGTAGGGTCCTCTCTCCCTCTGTCGTGCCAATTGTCATTAATCACTTATCACTGTACTTTTTTGACTTATGTTATGTATGTAACCCCCCTCGAATGTACAGCGCCCTGGAATCAATGGCGCTTTAAAATAAGTAATAATAATAATAATAATAATAATAATAATGCAAAGTAGTACCAAGAAGGGCAAGAACACTAGGAAACTTGCTAACTTGCCGCACATATTTTTTCGCAAGTCCGTGTAAAGAATTTCATGATAATACAGGAAAACTTATTTTTACTATAAAACAATTTACCAACTGTAATTCACAGTTTGTAGTATACAAGGCTTGGTGTACGGTATGCAATGTTCAGTACATAGGAAGTACTATTAGAAAGTTCAAAACGAGAATTCTTGAACATATTAATGATATCTCTTCAACAGCAGATAGAAATAAGTCTGGGTTATCCAAACATTTTATCCAGGTGCACAATTCAGATATTAGTTCCCTCAAAGTTAAAATAATAGAGAAAGTATCTAAACCTATCAGAGGGGGAGATCCGGTAAAACAACTCCAAAACAGGGAGGCTAACTGGATCATCACTCTGAATACAACAACCCCGGAAGGGTTAAATATAAAACGGGAGCAATTTTGCTATTACTAACACAAAATATTAAGAATCTCACTAGTATTTCTGACAGGTGTGCTAATGTTGTTTTAACACAGTATAAATGTTTACACTTATCTGTTACATAGGATTACAGTTGACGGTCTCTGCAAAGAAAAGGTAGCTAGTGCGCATGCGAGATTCCAGTACCAACACTAGTCAGCAGACATGCACTGCGCAAGTCCGGAACTAATCAGTAACGGCCTCGCAATGTAGCGTCCGGTACACATTCAATGAGACGAATCTCAGGGTAAGTCCATGCTGCCTCTTTCAAATGTTGCAACTATGCTGATTATCCAATTGTATGCATTAAAACATCGTTACTATGTGTATATATAAGACAGGCTAATTGGGTGTAAACTATCACTATGAGTAAGGGTGTTATGTACTAAGCCCGAAACGCGTCAGTGTGTTTGGTCCTATGGGCTCTGTATTACCACTCCTAGCCAACTGACCATGAGCTTTTGTCATATTTTTAGTATTTTTGAAAAAAAATTTTGCATGATTTTATATTGCTCTTGGGCCGTGCTGGATTTCCCATGTTTGAAGTACTAATTACTGCATGCTTGAGCAGTCATCCGTGCACTAGATCACACAGGAAGGAGCTGGCTTCATCTACTACTTACAGATATTAATGGCAGACATTGGTATTTATTGACCTATGGTATATATATGTATATGTACTGTAAAATTGTTTTCTGGACATTGGTTAAGTATATTTATCATTGGAATATTATTTTTGGTTTATTGGCGTTTTTTTTCCTAGTTGAAATCTTTTCTATTACCAGTAAATTGTATTTGGAATCGCCGTGTGTGGGCAGCGCATGCGCGTTGTGATGCTGTGAGTCCGTGGAGTTCATCCCGGACTCAGGCATCTACCGCGCATGCGCGAGACCTATAAGACCTCGCACAATGTGTTCCGGGTTAATGCCGGCTTTGCATTTGCAGACACGTGTGATGGTAAGTTTCAGGACATATATGGATGGTTTGAGCTTATTTATAATCCCTATTGATGTATGTATTTCCCTCTTAAAACATTGAGAACAACTATTTTATTGCGGACTCTATAAACATCAAGATAATATCGAAAACTATCCTTTTAATAGTCGTTGTGATTTTGGTGACATCTAGTGGTTAAATTTATTATTACAGGTATAGTGATCTTTCTGGTTGAGTTACTATAGTGGATGACAGTAACAGCATGATTATTGGTATTCTTAAGGGTAAACAGTTAATATTGTAATGTATAAATAATCAAAGATAACAGCAAACAGTTAACATTTGAATATATTATGAGGATAAACATTATGGGACTTGTAATGGATGGGTTTTGGATATGGTGTTTTTGTAAATAATTTTTTGCAAATAAATTGTTGTGACCTATATATTTTGCCATTATTGTTAGGTCCGTTAAGGATATACCATAAGAATAAGAAAGATGAATGATATTTAAAGAATGGGTAAGAAATAAGAAACGTTAATGTTCTAACATGACTAATTATTGTTTGTTTTTAATTACTAATATTTGTTTTTAATTTTAGAGATTCTATTGAAAAAGATCTAATGTAGATCGAAACGTCTGTTATTAGAATCCAAAAATCTGAGTTATTAGAATTTTTGATAAATGCGTCAAGACAAGGATCACTGTATATGAAGTCGGCTTTTATATGGTCATTGG
>JAODAL010082153.1:0-11672 GCA_025379985.1 Phyllomedusa bahiana
GTGCCCCAAAAATAAAAAAGCCAAAAACCCGTAAAAACCCCCGACCAAAACATGTCGCCCCCCCAAAAATTTTTTTTCCCTACAAAATTTTCCCTTTCAATGTTTTTTTTTAACCTTTTGTGGGGAAAACCCCCCAAAACCCCCCTGGGCCCCCCATAAACGTTGGTTTTTTAGTTAAAACCCATGGTTTTTTTAAAGGAAAAAGAAGAAACCCGGAACCCCCTTTTAAATCCGCTTCTTGAAAAGTAGCTTTTAAAAACCAATTTGAAATTTTTCCTAAGGCCCCCGAATTTTAATACCGGGAAAACCCCCTTTTGGGGGTTAAAAATGTGGGAAAATTAGGGAGCCCCTTACACTTCCCCCTTCCCCGGGTAGCCTTTTTAAAACCCAAAACCCGAATTGGGAACCTAGCGATTCACCACACCACCAGTTTTTGGCTCGAATTGCCCGAAAATTACCCTTTTGGAAATTTATGTTTTTTCGCATACAGTCATCTTAAATCTGTTTAGAAAAGGAAAAAAAGGAAACTGGTTTTTAATGTCCTCCCGTAAAATTGGGGTTTTTAAAATTTAATTTCCCTCTTTGCACAAACCCCCTTTTTAAGATAATATCCCCCCCCCCCGGGGTATCAATTTTGCCGGGGGTGGGAAAAGATGCATCCGATTTTTGAAGGGGAAAACAAGAATGCAAAAGAGAAACCCCCGTAAAAGGACATTGAATTTTTAGGAGCCCAAACCCAAAAATAATTTGGAAAAAAGCAATAAGGGAAAATTTAAAACCCTTTAGCGGAATTTAAACCCCCAATACAAACCGTAAAGTTTAAAATCCCATTTAACCCTTGGGGGCCAAATAGCTTTCCCCCTTGATCTTTAAAACACAGAAAAGTTTTTTTTAAAACCCGTAAAGGGACAGCCCCATTAGTCAAAATTTACATTTTTTTCCCGTTTCAAAGTTTTAAAAACATCATTAAAATGGGATTTCCCAAAAATACCCCCAATGCCAAAAAAAAAAAGTAGGGGCCCCATTTAAAGCTAACAAGTGAGCAAAAGATTAAATACGGGGGGAAAAAGGATCCCCTATTCCCAAAGACTTGTTGGGGTTCCGGCCCGTTCCCCCTGGATAAAAAAAGTAAATACTAACCCTTTTTAAGAAAACCAAAAAAACCCTGAAAAATATACCCTGATAGAAACCCCCTAAAAAAAATAACGGGCCCCTTCCCAAAGGGGCCCCTTTTTTAAAAACCATATACATAGGGCAATAGCACCGCAGTCTAGACCGTGTGAGAGCCTGAGCACCTTCACCACCTTAGCCCATATTACTTTGGTTTTGTACCATGACTGAATGTAACAGGTCAATGTGAGAGGCCTTCAGTTAAAAATGTTAAAAATATTAAAATATAAAAATATTAAAATAAATTTTTAAATTTGTTAAAAATTTTTTAAGATCTTTGTCTTAGGAAAGCCCCATTGAGCTAAATTTCGGCCGGTTTTTCAGGCGGTCTGCAAAACCGCAAACCGCCTGAAAAACCGGCTGAAAACCCGTGCCGTGGGGACATGCCCTAAGCATCTGCATATCACAAGGCATTAAGGAAAAGAGCTGGAAGCTCAAGCGCCCTCTACGGCTATGAGAACTTCCTAAAGACAAAACTTGAAGGTCCTGGGCTTCCATGCAAAATCTGTAATGGGGTCCTCACTTGCTATGTGCCATTTATAATACTGGTGTCTTTATGTGGCAGAGGAGTCTCAGGGCCCCCTAGCCAGCAGGGTCTGGGTGGCATAGCTATCTCAGTTTGCTCTATCACTACATCCCTGGAGCCTATGTAGGAGCACGCCACCTTGGCAAGCATTGATGACTAGATCATATTTTCTCTCGCGGTTACATTTTCTCACGATAGAATCACTACTGTTTACACTCTTAAGACGCCCGTCCAGCCAAAGACTTGAAATACCGTGGAAATACCCTTGAAATCCCTCAAATAAATTACACATGCCAGATATTGACAGTTTTGATTATTTACTTACACTTTAGGGAGTGCTGTTTTGTGACTGCCCCAGACGGGTCAGGTCACTCCTCAAGATTCCATCTAATGTTTGCTTCAAGAATTCATCATTTGGAATCTGAAAAGATTGAAACCAAAATCTCATGCTCTGAATCAAAGACGTGGGATTTTTTTTTTATACTGTAAGAAAGTTATAGTTTATGGCGAGATAATGAAATCCATCCTTTTTTATGCCAAAGATAGTAGCAGATACTTGACCTTCCTCCAAAACCATCACTCTTTTTGACCATGTGTAGCTCAGAAAGGGGAACATCTCTCCTTGAGGAGAGCACCGAATGAATGGCGTGTAGAGATTTGTTTTGCCTTTTCACACTCTACTAAGCATCTGCATATCACAAGGCATTATGGGAAAGGGGCTGAGAAGCCCAAAGCGCCCTCTGTTGGATGTAACAAATCCTCAATTTTCTTTTGACCCACCAGGTCTTGAGAATGCAAGTGGGTCAAAAGCAAATTGAGGATTTGTTACAACCAACAGAGGGCGCTTTCCAATAATGCCTTGTGATAAGCGGATGCTTAGTATTTGGAAAAAGTCTTATGGCCACATGTATGAAAACCGTGTAGGTCTAAAACTCTCATTTCACATAGTGCTCTGGAAAAATTAGATGGGCGCACTGGTTGGTTGTTATGGGCTTTGGTTGGTTGCTATGGGCAAAAAAGTGAATTTTAGACCTAGATAGTTTACATACACGTGGCCCTTAATGTATAGTTCCCTACATGTTGAAATATAATCTTTGTAGTGAGACAACCCCTTTAACTTTTAATCAGATCACCATTACTACCACTTTTTGGGTTCAAGACAGACTAAACACACAGTCAAAAACCATATCTCAATATTAGAGTGAATTGGTAAAGTAGAGTGAAGGGACATCAATACTAGCTCCTGCATTTACAGTGAAGGAAATAATTATTTGATCTCTTACTGATTGTGTAAGTTTTCCCACTGACAAAGACATGAACAGTCTATAATTTTAAGGGATGGTTAATTTTAACAATGAGAGATAGAATATCCAAAATAAAATCCAGAAAATCACATGTGTTACCAATGGTTTTCTTGGTGACTGTGGTCCCAGCTGTCTTGAGATTGTTAACAAGTTCCCCATGTGTAATTTTAGGCTGAATTCTCACCTTCCTCATGAACAAGGATACCCCACGAGGTGAGATTTTGCACGCTGCCCCAGAACGATGTTGATTGCATTTCTTCCATTTTCTTACAATTGCACCAACCGTTGTCTCCTTCTCGAACAGTAAAATGTTCTAGTTCGACTCGAACTAGAACAGTAGTGGTGTTCGGTTGGAGGTTCGAATCAAACTCGAACCCCATTAAAGTCTATGGGAGAAGATGTTTGGATTCATTTTTATACCTATACAGTTGAGGAGAAGCTGGAATTACCATCCATAACAGTAAAATGGATACGTGGAACAACTTAGTGTAGAAAATTTGGCTCTAAGAGTCACAGAGAAAAATTGAGAGACTAAAATACTGTACTTCATTCCTTTCAATGGCTAAATGAAAAGATGAGGACAGCTTGCAAGGAGGGGCGTAGCTATAGAAGGTTCAGCAAAAGCAGCTGCTACAGGGTCCTGCACCCTGAGGGGGCCAAAAAGATTTGAAGACGGTGTGTTATACAATTACTGAACCCCCAAAACTGCAAAAAATGAAGTTTTCTCCACTCAGTATAATTTTCACAAACCAACCACTCTTTAGAATATATTTCTTTGTTGGAGACGGTGTGTTATACAATAATTTCACCCTTACTGCAAAACCGGAACTTTTGGGCACTGAGTATGATTTAGCAAATCCAAACACTCTGTATTATATATATCCATGTATATGAGAGGCGTTATGTGAGCCTGAAAATGTCGCCAAATAACAGCTTCTGGGTGTGGGAAAGATGCAGCCAGCAATACCAAACTCCCTAACTATTGATGTCTATGGAGAGGAAAATGCTATCTAACTAACTAAGAGCAGTCTGTACAGTACAGAGAGTGAGCTGAAAATGGCGTTCACAAGGCAAAACAGTGAAATATATATAACATGGTCATGTGATTTTAGCAGCCAATGAAAGCCCTACGCCTCAGCGATTACGTTTTTGACACTTCTCTGTGCTCTGCACTGATTGGATAGTTGCTAAAAGTGCAGAAAGTTGATTAGATGGCCGCTAAAAGTGCAGAAAGGCGCCTAAAACTGGCATTTCAAATGCCATGTCAAACTCTAACTTTACTCCAATGAACAGTAAAATGTTCTGTTTGGTTCGCGTTCTAAAAAATCGAGATACAGCGGCCACCTGTATCGTAGGCCAGTGGCCTTGACATGACGATTACAAGACTAAGTGGTGGGACAGGAAGCAGATGGCTCCCTGTTCAAGTATAGTTCCCAACTGTATGCATAGTCTGCCAGGCCATAAAGGACCCTCTCCACCCTCACCCAAGGCTAGACATTACAAACAGCTTGTGACACTACCATGTCAGGCTATAGACTTACTGCATAGAACCAGCAGAATCAAGGGCTGCCAAGCGTGAAGGAGGGCCCCAAATTACAAAAAGTGGCTTAGTATAATGTTGTACCGTGTAAGCCATAGAAAGTAGTAGAAGAGTGAAGAAATCAGGCAATACCTTTTAGAGGCTGAGTATATTTGATGGTGAGCTTTCGAGAGTAGAAGCAGAAGCAGATCACTGTCCAAGCAGCCGGACACCTGGTGATGTGACTAACGACGGTGTAACTTAAAGCTCCTAGGCACCAAAGCATTATCTGCAAAAGGCCCTCACCTACCATGCGTCATTTATGGTACTGGTGTCTGATTTGGCAAATGGGGTTTCGGGCCAACCGTTGTCCAGGTGTGACTACTACTTTATCACCCGCTATTGCTACACCCCTATTGATGGGGTCTAAAAAGCTGAAATTATCTATTTACCAGATAACCTACCAGATAACCTATTCCAGTGAAAGAAACACTCCACCAGATGGTGCAAGATAATGCAATAGCGTAATGAAGAACATAAATGACCAAATAAAACCCCATTATACATCTTGTAAAGAAATGACTAAAGTCTTACAACAACAGCAATACTTTATGTTCTCAGAGTGGAGATTGTTGACCTTTCCCTGACTAATTCCACTCCAGATAATATTAGAGGAGTGTCAGCCTCTCATGTGCAAATAGTGTCTGCCGCATGGGTAGACTCAGATAAGAAAACACAAGGCAAATAGTTCTCCACTTGTCTCTGACAAGGTATATTTTAGCTATTTCCTTTTACTTTCTAATGTCATTTCTTGAACTATTGCTGATAGATAAATGATAAAGCTCTTACAAGGAAAGGTCTCCTCCTACCTCTTACCACTGACTAAGAGGTTTATTAGTGTTTAGTGCAAATAATACAATGTTTATTCTGTGACTTTAGTTTTAAAGGTTGTGAGCAATTTCATTCTGTGGCTCAAGGACCATCCGCCCAAAGCCTCTGCCATCTAAAAGGTTTGAGGAGGCTTCCACCACCTACCCCTCCTGTCCTGCCAAACCCAGATATTTATCTCAATTCCTTCCTTCCTTCTTTTCTTTCTTCCATTTTCTCACTCTTCTCTTCATTCCTCTTTCTCCCTTTCTCTTTCTTCCTCTGCTCCCCTACTTACTTCCCTCCTTCCTTTATTCTTCCTTTCATCTCTTTATTTTTCTTCCTTCCTCCATTCCTTATTTCTTTTTCATCCTTCCTCTTCCCTTCTTTCTCTTTTTTCTCCTTCCTTTCTCCCTCCCTGCCACTCTTTCTCCTCTTTCCATCCATCCTTGCTCCCTACTTTTCTTTCTTCCTCCTACCCTCTCCCTCTGTCTTTTCCTTCCTCCCTGCATTATTTTTTTTCTACCTCCGCGCTCTTACCTTCCTCCTCTCTCGTTCTCTTCCTTTCTTTCCCTCTCCCACCCTCTTCTTTCCTATCTTTCTTCCTCCCTGTCTCTCTTTGTCTTCCTTTCATCCATCCTTGCTCCCTTCCTTTCTTTTTTCCTCCCACCTTCTCTCTCTATCTTTTATTTCCTTTCTTCCTTCCTCCATATCTTTCTTTTTCTTTTCTTTCTTCCCCTTCCCTCTCTCTCTTACTTCCTTTCTTTCTTCCCTTATCTATCTTTCTCTTCGTTTCACCCATCTTTGCTCCCTTCCTTTTTTCCTCACTCCAGTTAAATATTTTAGCCAAAAGGAACCAAGTGGGACCCAGTGACATATATAGAAATTAGACCATACCATAGCAAAGATCACAGTGGACCTACCTTTACACTGCTGTATTTTACCACCAGAAACAGAAAGGTTTAGTATCAGGACCATCTTTTCCATTGGGCACACTAGGCAGTTACCCGGGGGCCCCACAAATATAGGGGCCCCAAGTGGTGTATGTATGTCTCAGGAATATAAGAAACATACCCCATATCCCCTGGTTGGCTTTGCTTATTTTACTGTTTGTGTGTTTTTAGGATGTGCAAACAGTTAAAAAAAAACATGGTGGAGAATGGAGCCAAAGGCTCCCTGCCCTGCCAAATAGTCTTGTAGGCTGCAGAAATAAGTGGCGTGATAATATGGGTGTGATGTCATGTATGTGGGCAAGGCTCACTGTAGTGCTATGCCCAGGGGCCCATAATACTGTGAAGACGGCTCTGTTTAGTATTTCTTCCCCACTTCCATGGCCCTTTCCATGACCCTTGGATCAATTCTCCACCTCCTTACTTCCAATAACATTCAGAAACAACCAGGATTGAGCCCCTTCTCTCCATTGGACCCATAACAATTACAGCCTCATAGCTTTATGGGAGTTTAGCCTAGTTTTAGCCTTTAACTAAGTGGTGAACCAAATTATGAAAGGAAAACAGGAGCCTTCTAGCCTTGATGGACACCCCAGTCTTGCTGCTGAAACCCCTGATGACCAGTTGATTCTACCCAGTAAAGTTTTGCATAGCTATTCAGGGTGCAGGTAGTATAACACGTTGTCTATACAAATTAATGGCCTGTAGTTTGTTTTTGTTTTTGTTCTTCTTTCCTAACATCAATGTCATTGAAATTTACAATAGAAGCAGTTCATAGAACAGACAAAACAATATTGTATTGCTTATTCTTTAAGGGCATCTCCAGGAATATGAAACTGGTGGCCTTATATACCACAAGTAGTTGCAAAGCTCCCCCTCATCTGTTCAAAGTGGTTTACAGAGCCTGTGTCCGCTCCTAGCATGGGTCACCATCGGCTTTAGGCAAACTTGCTGCTTGCCGTTTCCGCATAGAGGAAACCCAATCTCCAGCAAGGTAAAATCCAGTACTTTATTCCATACTTATTTCAAACAAAGAGCAAAAAACACAAAAATTTGCTAATATCAGCGTAATATTTGCACATTATTTGTACTTTTTTGCTCTGTTTGAAATAAGTATGGAATAAAGTGTAGGATTTTAACTTGCTGGAGATTGAGTTACCTGTATTTGGTCTACCAGGGTCTGAGTAGGGGGTTAGACCTGCAGTAGTCAAAGACTAATGTCCTATTGGGGGTCAAAAGGAGGGTGGGCCACCACTGACCAAACATAGATGGCTTAATGCAAAGAACAGAATTGGCCAGGTTCCCATAAAAGATACAAATTTATTGAGTCCACATTAAAAACTAAACATGGAGTAGCAAAAAACAGACAAGCCACAGAAAAAATGTAAAGCACTTAGCTGAAAGTCAGCCCTTAGTCATGGATGGCCTGTTGGGGGTCAGAAGAGGCTGTTCCCCAAAGTCAAACATTTATGTCCTATTGGGGTTAATAGGAGGTTGGACTTCCACCAATTAAACATTGATGGCCTTTCAGAAGATAATGGGAGGATGGACCCCAACCAATCAAGGATTGACCATCATCGTTAGAGTCCTGGAGAATCCCTATAAAGTATACATTTTTACAATATGTTTTTTGGTATGGTTCTGTAGTAGCTCATCAAGGCTTGGCACAGAAGGGAGTCTGGCTATATAGTGGTGCACAGTCTACACATTGCCTTAAGGTCTGTAACTCAATGAATGAATGTTTGACTATGCACAATCAGTAGTTACTGAGTAAAATGATATATATCTTTATATTCCTGTAAATATGGTGCAGAGTTATAAAAGGTGTTCCATTTTCCAAGGTGGTAAACTCCCTATTGTATGTTGATAGTAGTCCACATTTGGTTTTTCTTCATAAGGAATTCATCCGGCACAACAATTGTAAATGTGTCATAAACTCCCAAATTAAGTTAAAAAATTCGGAAATTACGACGCTGTAAAAGGCAATTATCTGTTACGGGGACATATACAAACACAGTCAAACTCCTGACAAACAGCAGCTGTGAACTGCTTCATTACTTACTTCCTGTGTAACTAGATATAGATGGGTTTTATATCTATTATGTTGTTGTTCCACGCAGTAAACTTGAGTTATATTTACTGTTCTTATCTGTCACATTATGGACATAAAACTCGTACTTTTGGTAAACATGAACCTTGAACAGTAACATATGGCAAGCGGTAGGAATGACCAAATCAGATCTTAAATTCTCCTTAATAAGCTTATTTATGTCTTAGGAGGGCAAAGGCAGCTCCTTCCAAGCGTGGCCGATAGCATTCTGCATAGGAAAGATATGATAGGTCATTCCCGTCTTGTATTAAAACTCTTTGGACCCTCGTAGATTTTAAGTTACCCCTTTTACAATCACTATAGAAGAAGTTCCAACATAGATTTTATGAATTACTGTCTTACCATTAAATCTAATGTGGTCACTTTGTATATTGGCTTTGGTATATTAATGAAGGTCTCAAATAATAGACATTGATGGTATATTTCTAGGACTATCCCCTATGTCTGATTAGAGGTGGTCCAACCATAGATGTAAATCAAAGCTCTTGTTTTCTAATGTAAAATCTCTAAAAGAGCCTCTAGATATCATGTTTATTATACTAGTGTATAATTATACTTGTGTGGCAGTAGGGCTTTTGCCTCCTTCACCCCCGGTGCAACTTCTACCTCTGCACTTGATATAATGTAGCTATGACTCTGGGTCCAAAAAACAAAACACCCACAAATGGCCAATTAATAACAAAAGAGTCGCAATCCCTTCGGTTTCTCTCTGATTTACACCTGCTCCCAGTCAACATCTATACCTCCTACTTTTCCTTAACAAAAGTTTGGCTTTGGGATATCATTCTCAGGGACCCGGTCATTTTTGGTGGCATAAGTTTGGTGATGTTATACACACCAGCCACATTGTTTTTTCTTGTGTATCTATCAATTATGCAATGATTTACCCCATGATGAACCATAAGTTATATGGAGAAACACGAGACAGGACTGTTGAGTGCAGGGGTTAATCTCATAGGGTGGGGGCGTCCCTTTCGGGACTGTATCCCCGCTGTATAGGTAAGAAAAAATGTAGGGATTATTAGTATTTTTGTCCCCAATTTCCCTTCTTCTGAATACTGATCAGAACTGGATTCAGTCTATATATTAGTGCCTATTAAGGAATACCAGACAAAGAAGTTTCCAGAGCAAAGTTAGGTCAGGAACGTCAGTAAATCCTCTATTCTGAAGTGTTTCAACTACCCTGTTTATTTATTGACTAAACCTTGTATATATCAAGCACTTTAAATCCTGCTAGCTATAATTTTTGTATTGTTTTGGATTATTATTTGTTGGGTCTTTGGTATTAGACTTTATATAAAAGAACATAACAAAAGTTTGAGATGAACCAAAATTTCGAACAATTCACAGACTGTTCACACCATATGCCTAAATAGGACATCTGGAACAGAGAACCTCTACTACATTGATACTCAACAGGATTCCGATAAGTCGGACTTCTTCCATAAGACTGATGGCGCCCTTTTTACCGAAATATCCAGATCTGGGACATAACCTCGGACTCTGAACCATTGTTCCATGAACACACCCCATTCTGGATTACAATCTTCTGAATCAGGCAGCATACAGCATGGTACCAGAAAGATTTAAACACATGGACTCTTTGGTTGAATCCTTCCCCCTCCCTTTTTTGCCTCTATCATTTAATTTTGGTTAATTGGTGAATTGAATTACTCAACCATATTGTGTGCCATGGATTTTTGACTTTAGAAGATCTCTCCACTGAGCACCTCCTTAGTAGTGTGTGCTCCTAACAATTGTACTAATTCTCTCAGATTTACCAGCACTCATGACTACGTATGGTATGAGATATTATCATTGAGACATATTGTGATTTAGATCCATTATGGTGGCTATGTTTTATTTCCATCTGGAAAAGCTGAATAATCTTCTAGGGTAAAGGTATCGGTGGTCAGACATTGATGGCACATCCTTGTCCTCCTATGCTCTTATGTTTTCGAATGTTTAGGGACATTTAGTGCCTTAATCCATATTTATGGTCTAATAAAATCAATCGAACTGGGCAGCCACTCATCCAACAGCCTTGCTGACTGGTTCCTTTGTTTAAACTGTTTATGCCATGTCTATAAATAGAGTTGCCAATTTGTAAATGGGTCAATATCAGAGTTGACCTAAATGTAAATGATTCGATTTAAGTAGGGCGAAATTGAATCTTGATAAAAATCACTAATGAATATCTAACCTAACCCTACGTTTGGGGTTAGAGTTAGGGATTTAACTCTGTTTTAGGGGTTAACACCTTTCAGCATTGCTCCTAATACCGCACCGCTCCTGGCATGGTGTCACTTTCGGTGCAACATCGTATTGGACATCACTTCTGGCTTTCCTTTGTTACGGAAACTAGAAGTGACTTCAGATCACACGTCATGTCCACCATCACATTTGGTACCCTTAATAGATGGATAACAAAGGGAAATGGAAAATGATGTCAGACATCACACTGGAATGATACTGCACAGACAGCAACACAGAACCAAGAGCAATGCTGAAAGGTAAGTTAATACCTAAAACACTGTAAAAACCCTAACTCAAACTTAGGGTCATCTACATGGCAACTATTTCCAATTAAGTTTTTAACGCAGATTTTTATTTTCAAAACTGTCAAAAACTGACTGTAAAACCATCTCTATAGACCTGAATAGAAAATCTGAGTTGTGGTCCTCACAACTCAGATTTTCTGAGGACGGATTTCAAAACCTCTGTTTTTGCAAAAAACATGCTCAATCTTCTGACAAATTTCACTCTGAAAATGTTAGAAAATTTACCATTGAAGTCAATGGGACGGCATGGAAACCAACCAGAAAACTTTGTGTGCATTTTTAGTGCAGATTTTGGTGTGGAAAACCATGATGCAAAAACTATTGGAAAACTGAATCCTAAATTTGTGACAAAATCTGCACCAAAAAAAATGAAAATCCTTGTATTTTGAGTAAAATACTGTTTAAATACTCGTCGGACTAAAAGGTTGTAGGATTCAGAATCCAACAAATACTTTGTCCTTCGTTGGGTGGATGCAGCCTTAGGGCTACAATTAGAGGTAGGGTTGTAGAAAATAATAATGTTGGGGACATCCCATTTCTTTCACAAGGTTGGTTAAAACATTTTTTGGGCCCGGGGGCTATTCAACAAAAATTTTTTTTAACCCAAAATACCAGGCCCCGGAGGAAGGAAAATCCCCTTTTTCTGGCTAATCCCCAAAGGGTTT
>JAODAL010082154.1:0-11671 GCA_025379985.1 Phyllomedusa bahiana
GAAAAATAGGGGTATTGACCACTATGAAAACCCAAACTTTGATGGTTTGCAGATTCCTCCGATAGGAATGAGGTTTCTTGACTGATATGAGAATAGTGTAAGGGAACAGTGACCTCATAGCTGCAAAATGACCACTAAATATTTGGGAGAAAAGGGGAGGCAGTCGGGTTCTGCAGAGTTATCTACATGGCTGAACCCATCTGGGTACAAAGATTGGAGCCTGAAATCCAACAGGTTTCCCTTTCTGCAAGTGCCCAAGCCATTCAATACATAAGAGTGTATGTGTTCTATGGAGGTCACAGAGATTCTGCCACCAAAGTTTTGGCTTTGGTTTTGTGTCTGTGCCTCTTCCTTATGACTGGTACGGGCAATGTAACGGGCTGTGGGGCGCTGCAGCCTGCTGGAAAGCACCATGTATTCGGTTATACCTGGTTACGTCCGTTATCGGTAGGAGAGGATGATCTCACGGCCTGGAAATGTCATGGAGGTGTATTTCTTGTGTCTATAAAGCTGATTTATTTGGTTTATATGTTGGATCAGGATGAAAATCTCCCAGACCTTAACACTGTTGTTGTTGACGAAGAAGAGGAGATGAATTTGTGCAGTGTTGGGCCAATTAAGGAAGAAGACGTTCCTTCAGATATTAGCCCCGGTGAGTAATAGAAAGGAAAGATGGAAAAGAATCAGCTGCGCCTTCACTCCGTACGATGGTCTCCAGGTGATGAGATAACTGCTGGTCAAGGAGATGGAGGTAATGCAGGACAGCTTGAGTCTATTGTGAGGTATCAGTCCGTCCATGGTAGGGACACATTGGTGAAAGTTGTGTTTGCTGCACCTGCTGTTGGATGAAAGGTGTGTCCACCCACACCTGGAAACACACAAGGAGCTACAATCAGGAGGGATGGACCCAGGTATCCGCTCACTGTAAGCTGGTGATATGCAAACTTTGTAAAAAACAAAACAAAAAAAAACAAGGAAATTTAATTTAGCAGAATAAAATGTTATGAAGCACCACCAAATACCAAAAACAGCCATAGCTCGAATCGCCCGTTGCTGCAGCACCAATACTCCGGTGGGCAGCGCCATTCCTATGTATTTTCCTGCAGCAATGAGATGTCATACCTCCACGTGACCACTGCATCCAGTCACTGGCCTCAGCGGTGATGCAACAATGTACGGCCAGTGATTGGCTGGAGGGGTCACGTGGGTGTACAATACTTTAATGGCTGTACTTTACATCACAGTGACCAGAATTTAGGATTGCAAACCATGCTGAAGTCAGAAACCCATGACGTTGGCTTTTCCTGGCTGCGCCTTCGTCTTGTCTACACATTGATTAGTTCAATGTCTTTAGGAACCTATAGAGGGGGCTCTTACACTTTTAGCTTTAGAGTCCACCTTCTAGTGGCAGCAGCTTATACCTACATTATAGAAAAGAGAAAAATTAGCACAGCTCACTAACTGGATGAATTTGCACACCACGTTTGCAGACTTCACATAGTGCTCGGAATCAGCCCCAGAGGAAAACCCGAAGATGAGATAGATAATAGGTAAAATCCCAAAGTTTATTTCATTTGGTTAAAGTAGTAATATCAAAAAAGAGAGGGTATGAGTATATCCAGCATCTGAAACCCGACGTGTATCGGACACTGCAGTACTTAAGCGCTGCACTTGTAGCTTATACCTACACTTTTCCATATCTCCCAAGTAATTGAGCTTGAAAGGGATTTTACAGGTAAGTAACAAAATCATTTGTTTTATTATTTTTCCTCCTGTTTAGTTAATTTTTTTTCTTCTGTCGATAAGGCCCAATATTATTGTGAACACTAAAGAATAATCAGTGCATCAATAATACACAATATACAGTGATACCTTGCTATAAGACATTAATCCGTTCCAGATCCTTAGAAAATAATGAGTGTGTTCTTATAATAATATCAATAGCTTTGTGTATCATCCACAATACTACTCATGTTCTCCAAAGGCAGCCTGGATGAAGCTGTAATAGTGGGGAGTATGAGCAGTAGCCGGCCACAAGGTGACTGTGTTTTAGTAAAGCTAGATCAATGTAACTGCAGAAGATTGAAGATGGGGTCTGCCGGAAGGTAAGTGAGAAAGGTATACCAGAGTCCCAAACCCCCTCGCACACTGTTACATATCTGGGACTAGCCGGAAACTGTGTAGGCTATTCCCCAAGTAAGCTGGAGAAGGAGATGAGAGGATCGGGTGTAAAGAGGCAGGGGACACAGCGGCTATAGAGGTACGGCACTTATGAGAGGACCAATAATGCTTGATAATGGAAGCTGCTAAATCCTTCATCCTCACTGAAGATAACCAGCTGAAAGTTGTGCCAAGCTCCTGTTATACATCCGCTGCCATGCAGGTCTACAGATGTTATAGACCAAACAGGAATTTTACCAAAGTGGACTTATATCAAGGTACCACTGTACCTGTATAATAACAACTGGCAGCAAAGGTGGAAGGACAATGTCTTACGTAGACCAGCTAATAACCATATACTGAAGCTATCACATGGGGCGGCTTATTGCTATTAGCCGGGACTGTTTGTGTATTTAGCTTTCATTTTGCTGTTTTTGTCGGGTCCTATTCATGTTTTATCTTTTGAGTATTTGATCCTATTGGGTGAATGATTGAGATTCATTTTTAACCTCCCAGAAAATCCTTTAACCCCTTAACCCGAACACCTGAAAAGTACTTAATGACCAGAACTTTTTTTTAGTTTTTGTCTCCTTGCGTTTCAACAGTTGTAACTTTTGTATTTTTTCAATGACGCAGTTGGATGAGAAAACAACACTCCCAAAATTAAATAGAGGACTGGAAATCCTCACAATCACTTATGCCAGTAGTTTCATAGTACTTAGAAAAAAACTACTTTATTTTGGATAGGTAGGTTTCTAGTGTAGGATATAGGGTATAGTGTAGGGATAAATAGTATATTTTAATGATATATATTAAAAGTTATATTTTAGGTCAAGTATTTTCCACTCTTTGCAGTTGGATGAGGCCTCGTTTTATTCGAGACGAGTTGTACTTTATGGGGGAATAATGTAAGTTCACTTATAAATAATTGCAGAATTGTTTTTTAATTTTTTTAGTTTTTTTTACATTCTTACACCATTCACATTTCACACTTAATAACATATTAGATTAATTCTACAGGATTATTATGGTCGTGTGGATACCTTATATGTGTAGGGGTTTTTTTTGTGTGTAATGTATGCACAATTATTTTTTAACAAATATTCATTTTTATTTATTATTTTTTTATTTTTTTACAAACTTTTTTTTTTTTTTTTTTTAAAAAATACATGGAGGGAAAACTTTTTACACTTAGTAATGTATTCACATATGCATATATGCTAATACATTATACTCTGTGTCAGTCTGACACAGGCAGTGATCAAGACAGCACATAGTCTGCCCTGGTCACTGGCTTATTACACAGACATCTCTGGGGCCACTCTAGGTCCCCAGGGCTGACTGTGCAGCTGTTCCCCGGGCTCTGTCGGGTGACCGGGTGTTCCGATCACCCGACAGAGCAGGGAAACCATTTGATTATGCTGCGGTAATGCACCACCGCAATCAAAGGGTTAAAGCACCGGGTTAAGGATGTTTCCTCCGCTACCCGGTACTCGCAGGAGATGCTCTGGGATCAGGGCTGTGTAATACAGCCCCGTTCCCAGCGCAGCTGCGGCGCCAGGCGCCGCAAACTCCGAAGTCTGCAGACGTCTAAAGACATCGCTGCAGACGAACAACCCGCACCAGCCGACGTCTAAAGTCGAAGGCGGGCGTTAAGGAGTTAAACCTTGTATTTTGATAAAAGAATCTGAATTTTATGAGTCTCCTGCTCTTTGTCTTATGTAATAAAAAAAGTATTTAAAGCTTTTATGTGAAGAGGGTAAGAAAATTAAGCTGCTCTACTTTTCCTCCAGGTGTTCACACCAAGGACTCAGGAGAAAGCCATGTTTCACCTACAGACATTGAGGGAGTTGAGAATAATCTGACACTGTATTATCCAGGAGAAAAGCAGTTTCTATGTTTGGGATGTAAGAAATGGTTTGATCACAAAGTGGATCAGAAAACTCACCTAACATTTCAGTGCTCAGAATGTGAGAAATGTTGTCACCAGAGGTCGGGGGTTCCCGAATATCAACGAGTTGACACAACTGAGACATTGTTTTCATGCTCCGATTATGGCCGTGATTTTAAGGAGGAATCCAATCTAGTAGAACATCAGATTCACACAGAAGAGAAGATGTTTTCATGTTCAGAATGTGGCAAATATTACACCAAGAAATTGCATCTAGTACAACATCAGAAGATCCACACCAGGGAGAGGTTGTTTCCATGTCCAGAATGTGGCAAATGTTTTTCCCAGAAATACCGCTTAGTTGAGCACCATAAGATTCACACCGGGGAGAAGCCGTTCTCCTGTCCTGATTGCGGCAAATCTTTTACCCAAAAATCGTGTCTGATTAGACATCAGAGAATTCACACCGGCGAGAGGTTGTTTTCATGTGCAAAATGTGGCAAATGTTTCACCAAGAATTCATCTTTAACGGAACATGAGAAAATTCACACAGGAGAAAAGCTGTTTTCATGTTCCAAATGTGGGAAAAGTTTCATCAAGAAATCCAAGCTGGTGCAACATGAAAAAACCCACACGGGGGAGAAGCCATTTTCATGCTCCGAATGTGGCAAATCTTTCACCCAGAAATACCGCTTCGTTGAGCACCACAAGATTCACACCGGGGAGAAGCCGTTCTCATGTCCTGAATGCGGCAAAGCTTTTACTCAGAAGTCTTGTCTTGTCAAACATCTCAGAAGTCACACGGGGGAGAGGCCGTTTTTATGTCTGGAATGTGGGAAGCGGTTTACACAGAAATCAGACCTGACAACTCATCAGAGAATCCACACCGGGGAGAGGCCGTTCTCATGTTCAGAATGTGACAAATGTTTTACGCTGAAATCAAGACTTGTTAGACACCAGAGAATCCACACAGGGGAGAGGCCGTATTCATGTGCAGAATGTGGCAAATCTTATGTCCAGCAATCGGGTCTCTTTAAACATAGAAAAGTCCACACAGAACAGATGGCGAGTTTATCTTCGGGAGAGGTTTTGCCTGAAAACTGTTTAACATTAGGGAACTCACAGAGAAGAGAAACCATTCCCGTGTCTGGGGGGGAAATGTGTTTCCATAATCACCCCAGACCTCATCAAGGAGGGGGGTGCTTCTGTTTGAGGACCTTGTAGGTTCTTCTGTGTGAGCATTGTAGTACAGCCGCCTCAGGACATCTGCACTAACTTGTCATTTATAATAAATATTATTTTGGAGGAAAATAAATTCCTGTGGTTTCCAGTTTGTTTTTACTGATCAATTTGTGGTACAGCTCATCATAGTCCTGGTGATATATAATGATGTTGCTGATGATTTTTTGTTATGCTCTTGTCCCTTGTTGTTTGTTTGCTTTGTCGTCGTTTGAGCTGTTCCGGGCGTCGTTTTTGCTGCTTTCTGACCGGGTGATGATGTTGCTGTTTCCGTCGTTTTGCTGCTGCTGACAATGATGTTTGATGCTTGAGTTGCCGGGCGTTGGTGCTGCTGACGATGATGATGTTGCTGTTGTTTTTTTGCTGGGCTGCTGGACCAATGAGTTGATGGGTGTTGCCGTCGTTTTATGCTGTTGCCGTCGTCGTTGACGCTGCTGCTGACGATGATGTTGTTGTTGCTGCTGATGATGATGTTGCTGTTGCCGTCGTTGTTGCTGCTGCTGACAATGATGTTGATGCTGTTGCCGTCATTGATGCTGTTGCCGTCGTCGTTGACGCTGCTGCTGACGATAATGTTGTTGTTGCTGCTGATGATGATGTTGCTGTCGTTGTTGCTGCTGCTGACAATAATGTTGATGCTGTTGCCGTCATTGATGCTGTTGCCGTCGTCGTCGTTGTTGCTGCTGACGATGATGATGTTGCTGTTGCAGTAGATGATGCTGCTGCTGACAATGAAGTTGATGCTGTTGCCGTCGTTGATGCTGTTGCCGTCGTCGTTGACGCTGCTGCTGACGATGATGTTGTTGATGCTGCTGATGATGATGTTGCTGTTGCCGTCGTCGTTGCTGCTGCTGACGATGATGATGTTGCTGTTGTTGCTGCTGCTGACAATGATGTTGATGATGTTGCCGTCGTCGTCGTTGTTGCTTATGATGATGTTGCTGTTGCCGTCGTCGTTGCTGCTGCTGACAATGATGTTGATGCTGTTGCCATCGTCGTCAATGTTGCTGCTGACGATGATGATGTTGCTGTTGTTGTTGATGCTGCTGACAATGATGTTGATGCTGTTGCCGTCGTTGATGCTGTTGCCGTCGTCGTTGTCGCTGCTGCTGACGATGATGTTGTTGATGCTGCTGCTGCTGATGATGATGGTGATGATGTTGTTGATGCTGCTGCTGCTGATGATGATGTTGCTGATGTTGTTGTTGTTGTTGCTGCTGCTGACAATGATGTTGATGCTGTTGCTGTCGTCGTTGTCGCTGCTGCTGACGATGATGTTGTTGATGCTGCTGCTGCTGATGATGATGTTGCTGATGTTGTTGTTATTGTTGCTGCTGCTGACGACGATGATGATGTTGCTGTTGCCGTTGTCATTGTTGCTGCTGCTGACAATGATGTTAATGCTGTTGCCGTCGTTGATGCTGTTGCCGTTGTCATTGTCGCTGCTGCTGACGATGATGTTGTTGATGCTGCTGCTGCTGCTGATGATGATGATGTTGCTGATGTTGTTGCTGCTGCTGATGATGATGTTGCTGATGTTGTTGTTGTTGTTGCTGCTGCTGACAATGATGTTGATGCTGTTGCTGTCGTCGTTGTCGCTGCTGCTGACGATGATGTTGTTGATGCTGCTGCTGCTGATGATGATGTTGCTGATGTTGTTGTTATTGTTGCTGCTGGAAGGATGATGTTGCGTTCCCGTTTGTTTTGGGTTTCGTGCACAAAATTTTTAAATGTGTTTTCCTCGTTATGTGTTGGTTGTATTGTCGCTGTGCTGAGATGTTTTGTTGAGTGGCGTGATGATATTTTATGTTGTTTTTGTTATTGCGTGGTACGTGTGTTGGGGTTTTCCCCGTCGTCTTGTTGTGTGCTGCGATGATTTTTTTGATCGCTGCGTATTTTGCTGATTTTGTTTTGTGTTTTTATGTGTTTTTTTTTTTTTTTTTAAAAATTGACAATTTTTATTGATTTTTAAATTATGTGACAAAACAAGTAAAACAACGTGCAAATTGGACACCTGAGAAATATAGTACACGTATAAGGCATGTGTGAATCAGGCATTGAACATATGCAATCAAAAACCCAAACGGAAATAACATTGAGGCTGCGAATTAGGGCAAGGCTTTTATGGTTACTCATTAAGCCCTAGATCAAAGACTTCCAGCTCATAAAAAAAAACAGCATAAAACATATAGACGCAGGACTGAGACAAGGGTAAGGTGGAGTGGGGGGGGTGGAAAAAAAGGGAGGGGTTGGTCGAGATGGTCCAACAAGCTGGTGCATGTCCATGCGGACCAGATTTTATCAAAAGAATCCAATTGTCATGGAGCAGGGCAGTTAGAAACTCCATTCCGCGTTTCTGTGAGCCTCTGACAGAGATCCCTCTACTTGGTGGCGTGGTCTGCCCCCATCTACCTGAAATTAAGCACTGGCTCCTGTGAGGATATGTAACATAAGTTGGAATCCTGTTTAGAAAAAACCTTGACCGGCCCATCAGTAAATAGGTGAGAGGGTCCAATGGGATCCTAAACCCCAAAACCTCAGCTATAAGCTCCCTGACCTGTGACCAAAAGGGTTGAATAATCGGGCAATCCCAAAAAATATGTGGCAGCGTACCCACTGGGGACAACATCGCCAGCAAAACCAAAGGGAGCGGGGGGTTCCATTTGTGCGGGAAACCTCCGGTGTATGGAAAACCAAAAGAATAGTATTTTGTATAGATTTTCTTTATGCTGGATACATACTGAGGATTTTCGCCGCTGCTTTCCAAAATCACCTCCCAAAGAGGGGGGGTATTTCCCTCTAAGTAGCTTTCCAACTTGGCCATGTATCTGTGTGGGGGGGGGTTCGGAAAGAGGGGGTCTGAGAGAATGGAGAAAGATCGTGGAAATGAGACCTTAGTACTGTGGCCCGCTTTACAAAGTTGCTCGAAGGAGGTCGGGAACGAGAGAGTAGATGTGCCAAACATGGAGGACATGAGGTGAGTTATCTGGAGGTAATGAAATCGGGATCTCTCAGGGAGATTATAGTCCCCTGAAGGGTGTCAAACGGAATCACCTCCTGTCCCCTGCCCTAGCCACATCCACAAACGGAATAACTCATGCCCCAGCCACGGTCTTGCCAAAAAACAGATGAGCCAGCAGGGAAAAGGGGTGTGCACAGAAAAGGGGGCCCCATGGGTGAAGCTTTGGAAGCTAACTTAAATTCGGTCCGCACTGATTCCATATCTCGCGTAAACTTGATTGGACCCAATAGGTACCCCATTTGAGGGGGAGGCTATCGAATGCCATAGAAGGTGATTGGGGATGGATGGGTGCAAGCCACAGCTTTTCTATCCCCATCCACTTGGTATATGCTCGGAAAGGGATGACCAAGCTGGATACAACGCAAGTGGGTGGCCCAATAGTAGTTGAGGATATTAGGAACGCCAATCCCCCACGCCGCCTACTAGCCATTTAATAACACTTTTGGCCACCCTATGCCTGCCTGGGCCCACACGAAAACTTAGGATAGCTGCCTGTATGGAGCGTAGCTCACTCAGGGACCATTACCGGGAGAGTTTGAATAGGTAAAGGAGTTTTGGTAGGAAAGGACATTTGACCGATTTAATTCTACTAGAAGAGAGAGGGGGAGGCGGTGCCACCTAGAGAGTGTACTTTCAATTCTTTAAAAAGGGGAGGGAAAATTAGCGCTATAGAGGGAGGGGTATTTGGTCCGGGTTTTCGGATGCCCAGGTATTTAGCGATTGGGTTGCCACTTGTAGGGGTAATTATTTTTTTAGGGAAGATGAGACCTCAGGGGGGATGTTGATTGGGGGGCCCTGTCTTTGAGGTTTTTGATCTTATATCCCGAGAGAGCTCCAAATTCAGCAAGAAGGGCATGAAGGGAAGGCACGTGGTATGTTCGTCAGTCAGGGTCAACAAAATATCGTCCGCGAAGAGGGACAATTTAAATCCCTTATCCCTAATCTTTATTTCCCTGATAACTGGTTGTGCCCTAATTGCCGTGCAAGAGGTTCCCATGCACAACGCAAGAGGAGTGGGGAGAGTGGGCAGCCCTGTCTAGTACCATTTTTAATTCCAAAGGTATCGGAGATATAGTGAGGGAGTTTAATGGACGCCGAGGGAGAGGAGTATAAACCTCTGACTGCCGCCAGGAAGGGACCAGAGAACCCGTATGCCGATTGACGATGATGTTGATGCTGTTGCCGTCGTTGATGCTGTTGCTGTCGTCATTGCTGCTGACGATGATGTTGTTGCTGCTGCTGACGACGATGATGATGTTGCTGTTGCCGTCATTGTTGCTGCTGCTGACAATGATGTTGATGCTGTTGCTGTCGTTGATGCTGTTGCTGTCGTCGTTACTGCTGCTGCTGACGATGATGTTGTTGCTGCTGCTGCTGCTGATGATGATGATGATGTTGCTGATGTTGTTCTTGTTATTGCTGCTGGTGACGATGATGTTGATGCTGTTGCCGTCGTCATTGTTGCTGCTGCTGACGATGATGTTGTTGATGCTGCTGATGATGATGATGTTGCTGATGTTGTTGTTGTTATTGCTGCTGGTGACGATGATGTTGATGCTGTTGCCGTCGTCTTTGTTGCTGCTGCTGACGATGATGTTGTTGATGCTGCTGATGATGATGATGTTGATGTTGTTGTTGTTATTGCTGCTGGTGACGATGATGTTGATGCTGTTGCCGTCGTCATTGTTGCTGCTGCTGACGATGATGTTGTTGATGATGTTGATTTTGCTGTTGTTGTTGTTATTGCTGCTGGTGACGATGATGTTGATGCTGTTGCCGTCGTCATTGTTGCTGCTGCTGATGATGATGTTGTTGATGCTGCTGATGATGATGATGTTGCTGATGTTGTTGTTGCTGCTTTTGACGATGATGTTGATGCTGTTGCCGTCGTTGATGCTGTTGCTGTCGTCATTGCTGCTGACGATGATGTTGTTGCTGCTGCTGACGATGATGATGTTGTTGTTGCTGTCGTCGTTGCTGCTGCTGACAATGATGTTGATGCTGTTGCCGTCGTTGATGCTGTTGCTGTCGTCGTTACTGCTGCTGGTGACGATGATGTTGTTGCTGCTGATGATGATGATGTTGCTGATGTTGTTGTTGCTGCTGCTGATGTTGTTGTTGCTGCTGGTGATGATGTTGATGCTGTTGCCGTTGTTGATGATGTTGCTGATGTTGTAGCTGCTGACGACGATGATGATGTTGCTGTTGCCGTCATTGTTGCTGCTGCTGACAATGATGTTGATGCTGTTGCCGTCGTTGATGCTGTTGCTGTCGTCGTTACTGCTGCTGCTGACGATGATGTTGTTGCTGCTGTTGCCGTTGTTGCTGATGTTGTTGTTGCTGCTGATGATGATGATGTTGCTGTTGCCGTCGTTGTTGCTGCTGACGATGATGATGTTGCTGTTGTTGTTGCTGCTGCTGACAATGATGTTGATGCTGTTGCCGTCGTTGATGCTGTTGCTGTCGTCGTTACTGCTGCTGCTGACGATGATGTTGTTGCTGCTGTTGCCGTTGTTGATGATGTTGCTGATGTTGTTGTTGCTGCTGCTGATGATGATGTTGTTGTTGCTGCTGGTGATGATGTTGATGCTGTTGCCGTTGTTGATGATGTTGCTGATGTTGTCGCTGCTGGTGACGATGATGTTGTTGATGCTGCTGACGATGATGATGTTGCTGATGTTGTCGCTGCTGCTGATGATGATTATGTTGTAGCTGCTGGTGACGATGATGTTGTTGATGCTGTTGCCGTTGTTGATGATGTTGCTGATGTTGTCGCTGCTGGTGACGATGATGTTGTTGATGCTGCTGCTGATGATGATGATGTTGCTGATGTTGTTGCTGCTGCTGATGATGATTATGTTGTAGCTGCTGGTGACGATGATGTTGTTGCTGCTGCTGCTGATGATGATGATGTTGCTGATGTTGTTGCTGCTGCTGCTGATGATGATTATGTTGTAGCTGCTGGTGACGATGATGTTGATGCTGTTGCCGTCGTTGTTGCTGCTGCTGACGATGATGTTGTCGCTGCTGACGATGATGATGTTGATGCTGCTGATGATGATGATGTTGCTGATGTTGTTGTTGCTGCTTTTGACGATGATGTTGATGCTGTTGCCGTCGTTGATGCTGTCGTCGTTACTGCTGCTGCTGACGATGATGTTGTTGCTGCTGCTGACGACGATGATGATGTTGCTGTTGCGTCATTGTTGCTGCTGCTGACAATGATGTTGATGTTTGCCGTCGTTGATGCTGTTGCTGTCGTCGTTACTGCTGCTGCTGACGATGTGTTGTTGCTGTGTGTGTGATGTGATGTGTGATGTGTTTGTTGTCTGTGATTTGTTGTTGGTTTTTGATGTTGA
>JAODAL010082155.1:0-11671 GCA_025379985.1 Phyllomedusa bahiana
TTTTTGGTTTTCATTGCTGTGTTATTGTGGTGTGACTATTTTGGTGTTGTGATTGGGGGGTTGTAGGTTAGTGGGCTTTGAGTGTCAGTGTGGGCTTGTCCCTGATTGTAAAGCAAGTGACCCTCTCTGTGTGAGGGGTTTCTCTGCACCATTTTTTCTCCTTGTTGTGTGAGGGGGTCTCACACGAGGGTTTTGGTGCTTTTTTTGGCGTTTTTTTTGGAGAAATTTTCGTATTAAATGCCCCCTTTTGCACAAAACCGCACCAAAAAACCCATCAAAAAATCCCCCAAAAACGCTCCGTGTAAAGCACTTTTTGTGTAGTTTTTTTTAGACGTGGTGCGAGAACAAGGGACTTTTTTAAGGGGTATTGTATGGGGGCTGGGGGCTTGTGCCAGGGCTGATTTTTTTTCCCCCAGTCTGACCCTGCCCTTAAGGCCCCAGCCTTTTTTGACTTCCCCGACCCCCCTATTTTTGAAAAATCTGACATTGTCAATTTATGTGAGAAAACTTTTTGACACTTTTACCATTCAGTATTCAGAGATGTTTTCCGTGACACATTGTGCTTTAATTTAGTAAGAAATTTTTTATCCATAAAATCTTGTTTGTTTGTGAAAAAATATAAAAATTTCATGAAAATTTGGGAAAAAAATTGCGTTTTAAAAAGTTCAAAATTTTGGTGCAAGAAGAAATTTTTCACCACAAAATGTTTATAACTTCATCTCCATATGCCCACTTGGGTTTGGCACTTTTTTTTAAATGTCTTTTTTTTTTTTTTTTACGACATTAGAGGGCTTAGAAATATGTAGTAATTTCTCACATTTTAAAAAAAATTTGCAATATACATTTTTTAGGGCCACTCCAGTTTTTTATGGCTTTGAGGGGGCCTGCATGTTAGATACCCCATAAGTACCCCATCTGAGAAACTAGCCCCCCCAACGTATTTAAAACACTATTTGGGAAAGTTTTAAACCCTTCAGAATTTCACAGAAATGAAAGCAAATGGGGGAAAAATTTAAAATTTCCTTTTTTTGCAGATTTTCAATATTATCCATTATTCACTGGAATACGGTAAATGTGACTAGGTAAATGCAAAACTTAATTCAATTTCCCCCAGTTCGTTTTTGGGAGTTTACCCCTATGTGGCCCTTGTCATTTTTGGCTCACCCATAAGCCCAGAATAGGAGGAGCACCTTTTCTCTGGGGTCTCATTTTCATTTCGATTTTACTGAGGGGCCATTTCAGGTTTGCGGACACCCTAAAGGGGCTAAAACTTAATAAACACCCCCAAATGACTGCATATTGGAAAAATACACCCTTAAGAAATATCCAGGGGGGGCTTTGAGTATATGACCCCCCCAGGTGATTAAAATTTTTTTTAGCTAAAGGGTGTGAAAATTAAAAAAATTTTTTTTCCCCTAATTGCAATTTTAGCTTAAAAGTTTCATAATACAAGGAATCCCGGAAAAAAGAACCCCAAAAATTTTTTTTTTTAAGCAATTTCTTCCAAAGTTTTGGAAATACCCCCATGTGGGGGGAAATGCGTTTGGGCGCATGGTGGGTGTATATAGGAGGGGGCGCTATTTGGCTTTTGGAACGAGATTTTGGTGGGGCCATGTGCATTTTCAAAGCCCCCCGAGTAGCAAACGGGGAAACCTTCCAGAAGTTGCCCCATTTTGGGTTAACACCCCTCAGGGATCTCATTAGGGGTTTTACTGTGAAATTTTTGGTGCACAGGTTTTTCCCCTATTTTTTTTTTGCTTTTGGGGAAAAGAAAAAGGGAGGAAAAAAAGCGTTTTGGTCATTGTTTTTTGAGTTTCAATTTTTTACAGCTTCGGTGCAGTGTAAATGATGTGATAACTTTATAGGGGTCGGGAAAAATTTCAATGATATAGATTTTTTATAGTTTTTTCTGTTTTATTATTTTTAAAAGTAGAAAAAGTCTATAAAAAAATTTTCGTTTTTATGTTGTCCTATTTGACAGCCATAACTTTTTTATTTTTTCGTGTGCGAGCTGTGTATGGGTTGTTTTTTTTTCGGGATGAGTTGAAGTTTTTTTGGTACCCTTATGGGGTTTCATATAATGCTTTTTTTTCTGAGTGTTTTGAACACATACAGCAAAATTGGTAGTGTTTTTTATTTTTATTTTTTATAGCGGTCACTGTACGGTATATATGACATGGAAGCTTTTACTCAGCGGGTCAATACAAATTACACCGATACCCAATTTGTATTTTTTTATGTTTATGCTTTTATACAATAAAACACTTTTATTCAACCAGGAAAATACGTTTTTGCATCGCCATAGTCTAAAAGCCATAACTTTTAAATTTTTCTGTGCTTGGAGCTGTGTAGGGACTTTTTTTTTTGCGAGATGAGTTGACGTTTTATTTATATCATTTTTGGGGGACAAGGCTTTTTGATCGCTTTTAAATCCATTTTTTGGAGGCCAGGTGAAGAAAAACTGCAATCCAAAGTAGTTTTTTTATTTTATTTTTAACAGGGCCCCACGTGCAGTTTGCGTGATAAGTTAGCTTTACTCTTTGGGTAGCTACGATTTTGCGATACCATTTTTATATAGTTTTTTTATGTTGAAGCATTTTAAAAAAAAAAAGAAAAGTGTTTTTAGTGTGTAAAACAATATTTATCCCATCGCTATCTTCTGAGACTATACATTTTTTTTTTTTTCCGTATACAGAGCTGTAAAAGGGTTTTTTTTTTTTGCGGATGAACTGAGTTTTAATTGGTACAACTTTGGAATTTCTAGAGTTTTTGATCGCTTTTTATTCCATTTATGTGCTGCGGATGAACAATAATCTTAATTCGTGATTGTTTTTTTTTTAGGGCGTTCACCGTACAGGTAATTAACATCACAGATTTATAGGGCAGGTCGTTACGCACGCGGCGATACCAAATATGGGTACTTTATTTATTTTTGATCTTTTTTGGGGCGATTGGCGTTTGTAAAGGGGAAAAGGGCGGTGTACGTATTTTTATTTTATTTTTCGTGTTGTGTTTTACTTGTTTTTCACTTTTTTTCACTTCTTCACATTTTTATTTTACTTTTCCCCATAGGGGATTTGAATGAGAGATCTTTAGATCTCTCATTCAATAGGAATCAGGCAAGCTTGTTGCTATGACTGGTTTCCTATGACAAACTGTCAGTCACGATGCCGGACATGCCCACAGGCACGGCCGGGCATGTGACGTCACAGACAACCCGGAAGGCATTCTCTGCCCTCTGTGCTGTCTGTCAAGGCAGGAGCTGCACGGATCGCCCGATCCTGCGCTACTGCCGCCGACAGAGACGCAGGAGGAGCGATTCCTCCTGCACTCCCCTTTGTTATTGCGACCCGATCGTCGCAATAATTAAGGGGGTTTAAACCCCCCCCCCCCCCCCCGGAGCGATCCGGGGTCGGGCTGACGCTGCGGGATGTCAGCTTTTAATATACAGCTGACAACCCCGCGCCGATCCGCGTGAACTCTGCTTTAGAGTTCGCGCGATCCTCAGGACGTATCCATACGTCCAGGTGCGTGAACCCCCAAACGACCTGGACGTATGGATACGTCTAAGGTCGTTAAGGGGTTAAACTGGCAACGGAACCAATATTATCGTTGGGGTAATAGGATGGGCAAGATTCTGGTGAACACAGCAAAACTGTGGCGTAGCAGACCGCCTATTGCGGCAATAAAATCCACCTTTTCAGGGACTATTCTGACAGAACATGGGGATATAAAAAAAAGAATTTGTAGACTTTTAAAGAATCGCTTTATGGAGCAGATCCCTATGATGCTTGGAAGGTGACGTCCTTTCCCGGACACGTTGTCTTTACCGGGGATCACGGAGGAACAGAGAGCCCTTTTAGAGGCCGAGATCACAGAAGAGGAGGTGGTGTGGGGGTGAGGGGGCTGGCGAATGGGAAAACCCCGTGGCCGGACGGCTTCCCAGCAGAATTTTATAAAATGTTAACGCGAGAAATTTTTTCCCCCCTGCTGGCAAGCCTTTTCAATGACATTTATCTTCCAATCGAAGGAGGTAGATGCCTTTACGACTCGCGCACTATACTACTGCTAAAGCCCAAAAAGACCCCACTTTGCTGACACCGTATAGACCAATCTCCCTGTTGAATCAAGACTATAAGGTTTTAGCAAAGATTATGGCTGCCAGAATGCAAACGTTTTTGCCGACCATAATACACCCCACACAGAATGGCTTTATAGCCAATAGGCATTCTACAAAAAATGTTCGAACAGCTATAGCGGCCATAGCCGGCCCGGGGTCGGGGACACATGGGGCCACCTTCTACCGGGATGCCAAAAAGGGCCTTTGATAAGGTCCCTCCTTTTTCCCTGGATGCTACTCTTTCACGCGGGGTTTGGGGGAAACCCTCTTCCCCTTTCCTCCCCCATATGCCTCCAATGCCACGACAACCTTGCTTTTTAAACAACTATTTTTCCCCGGTTTAAACCCTTTAGGGGGGGGCAAAACGGGGTCCACTCCGCCTCACTATTTAATTTGCCCATCGACCCCCCCTTTATTTAAAACTCAGTCACGCTGTACAGGTGTTTGCCCCCAGGGGGGGAGTCGGGGTCACACCTTGCTGATACCTTCTTTAACGCAAACCCCAGACAAATTTAACTCCTATTCGACGACATGGTGACAGTTGGATCTTGTCGGGCTACAATCAATGGGGACAAAAGCGGGTATGCCTTGAAAGGCCCCTAAACCCATTTTGGTCGGGGCCCATCAAATTTAGATGGTGCACTCGCATAAAAACCTGGGGGTATGGCTGACCAAACTTCCAAATAACTTTATGCGAAACATTCCAGATATTCGGGGGAAAGGGTGCAAACTATAAAAAATGGGCCACCCCCCCGCTGTCCTTTTCAGGGAGATGTAATTTGATTAAAATGGTAAATTCCCCCCATCCTGTACTTTTTCCACATTTTTTCCGATTTTTTTTGCGCCGAGGGAGAAAAACATCAAAGCAAACAGACAATTCATATGGAACCAAGAAACCCGAAATCCTTTCATAGTGCTTCACACGCAACGCAGGGGGGCTAGGATTCCAAAAATTCGCCCTTTTTAATTGGCGCCTAGTCGTTTTCTGACAGACTGGAGCAATCTACACCTTTACAGATAGTTTATTTGATCAGGACGGGTTTTAAAACATCTCGCTCATCAATTTCTACACTTACCCTACGGGGAGTCCCTCAGACGGCAAAGCAGGGTCAGCTCTTTTGCCCATATGGGGGGCATTCGAAATTAAAATCTAAAAATTTTAAACCCAACTACTCTCCATTTTTATCCTTTTTAAAAGTAACCCCAACTTCCCGGGGGGGAAAAGCCAAAACACTTTTTGACTATGGCACAACTGGGTTACCCAAGTAAAACACTTAAATAACATAAAATTATTCTATCCAAACTGCAAGCCTCTACCCCATACCCCCATTCCTTCTTTAAATTACCCACATATCACTATGTATCAAGTGTTCTTAACCCCCCACAAAACGAACCAGCTGTCGGTCGCCAAAGCTTTTGGGACTTGGACTACACAAAACACCTTTGGCCCCAGCTAAAGCAAAAAAGATGTGAATCTCCCAATTTGATCTAAGGCACTAGCTGAATTATAAAATTTTTACCACTGCTAGGTATGGGCAGATGTTCTGAAGGTGGGGCACAACGCTTTTTCTTTCCCCGATTAGGGGGGTCGTATGGGCAGGTTCCAAAATACAATTTTTTCAAGTGCGGATCACCACACGGGTCTTATCATGCCTATGGCTGCCCCTTTATACGGGGGTTTTGGCTTATGAACAAGTAAAATGAAACCAATCCAAAAAAAGTCATTTTTCGCTAGTTTTCATGGGCACTGTCGGTACTGTGAAAAAGAAGGACAAGAAAAACCAGGGGGTAAAAAGGGAATACACGTTTTTTGGGAGCGGGGGGGGACAAAGCAAAATTTTTTCAGGTTTGGCTTCAGCCTAAGCCCCACTCTAATTTATTTAAAAGTTTAAAATTGATTTTCTAATGCCTGGGGCTTGTAGAGCCGCCTTTTCAAAAAGAAAAAAGGGGAGGGAATTCTTGAGTTAGGGAGGAAAAATTAAAACACATTTCCGACGGACCAAAGGTAATATAAACGTTTTTACCAACCTTATGGTATAGGTTGGCAAATGGGGGGGAAAGATCCATAGTTTACCGACGAAAGGGTTTCTTTAAAAACTATTAGCTTCACTGGAATCTGCCGTAGAAGGTCAAAACATGATTTTCTGGGATGGTAATATAGTGCCTCGGAGCAATTGCGCCGTTACATGCATGGCGGGGAAAAGGGGAGTCGCGCACCTGAACTAGCGTTATAGAAAAGGGAAATGAGACACACTGCAACTTTAGAAGTTATTTGGGTTTGATTTATTGTTGTTTTTGCACAGTCGTATTTGAGTTGTAACGACACCTTAATTTAATATGCAAAAGACTGTGTAATGTTTACTATGTTTTCTGTTAGAAACTAGCAATAACAAAAAATAAGAAAATAACACTGACCTTGGCTAAATGATCATATTGTATTTTTGGTATAATATTTGTAATGGAAAGGTTCTATGATACCATTTGTAACTGCTGCTTCCATTTTGTATGTGTCAAGGATTAATGTTAATAAAAACAATTAAAAAAAAAAAAAAAGACAGTGGCACAATGACATTCTGGAGGTGGCAAAAACAGGAGTAGGCCACAGAGTGGGACAATGACAGTGTGTAGGTCACGGCAGCAGCCACAGCAGCAGCATGAGGTCAGACAGTGGCACAATGACATTCTGGAGTGGCAAAAACAGGAGTAGGGCCACAGAGTGGACAATGACACAGTGTGGAGGTCACGGCAGCAGCCCTGCACAGCATGAGGTCAGACAGTGGCACAATGACATTCTGGAGGTGGCAAAAAACAGGAGTAGGCCACACAGTGGGACAATGAAACAGTGTGGAGGTACACGGCAGCAGCCACAGCAGCAGCATGAGGTCAGACAGTGGCACAATGACATTCTGGAGGTGGCAAACAGGAGTAGGCCACAGGTGGGACAATGAACAGTGTGGAGTCACGGCACAGCCACAGCAGCAGCATGAGGTCAGACAGTGGCACAATGACATTCTGTAGGGGGAAAAAAACAGGAATAGGCCACAGAGTGGCACAATGCACAGTGTCTAGGTCACGGCATCAGCCACAGCAGCAGCATGAGGTCAGAAAATGGCAAAATCACATTCTGGAGGGGGAAAAAACTGGAATAGGCCACAGAGTGGCACAATGACAGAGAGTGGAGGTGACGGCAGCAGGAGCAACAGCATGAGGTCAGAGAGTGGCACAATGACACAGTGTGGAGGTCACGGCAGCACCCATGAGCTTCAGACAGGGCAAAAATGACAGAGGTGGGAGGTGGGTGGCAATACCAGTCCCGGGAAAAGAGGGTTTGGGTGGCAGATGGAAAAAAACTGTAGCAGATGTGTGGCATCAGGGGGGTTTGGTGCATCGAATAGTGGCTGAGGCAGGTAGTTTGAACCCAGACTCATTTCTCACAGTTTGGGTGAGGCGTCATGGTGATGAGTCTAACGCCTAAGCATTGGTGTGTGGAAACCTGGCCGATCCACGCCTGATTCATCTTACAAAGGTCCCAGTCGTGCCACATTTCCCGTGGACAAGCGGGTACTCCTTGGGGTAACGATGGCACCCCCACCGCACTGAACACCCGCTCTGATGCCACACTACTGGCCGGGCAGGACAGCTTCTCCATAGTAAACTCGGCATCCAGTTTGGCTGCCCAGTAGTCCAGCGGATCTTCTAACTTGGGTGGCAGAGTGCTTTCCAAGTAGGCCACCACCTGTTGGTTCAGGGTCTGCTCCAGGTCTTGCTGCTGCTGGCGACTGCCCTCCTCACTAGGCAGGTGAAGGAAGCTGCTCATCAGTGACTCCAAACTTAGGTTGCTGCTGATGGAGCTGGTACTGCTCCTACCCCCCACCTTCCCCCGGCAGCCGGGGCAGTAGTACGTGAGTGCTGAAGAACCCCCCGGTCAGACCTGTCAGAGGAGGGACGATGCCGCACATAGGCAGCGGCCAACTGAGTACGGAGGATTTCCCTATAGTATTTGAGTTTGTCCTCCCTCTCAATAGCTGGGAAAAAGGCTCCCATTTTGGACTGGTAGCGAGGGTCCAATAGGGTGGAGAGCCAGAAGTCATCCCTCTGCCGGATGCTGACTATTCGGCTGTCACTAGCCAGGCAAATCAGCATGCTGCGGGCCATCTGCACAAGTGACTCCGAGGGGCTCCCTGCCTCCATCTCCACTGTATACTGCCACGGTGCTTGCGGGTCATCTGCCTCGTCTTCCTCATCTCCATCTACCTCCTCCAGCTGCTCCTGCTCCTCCTCTCTTGTCACCTGGGTAGAAAATCCACTCATTTCACCAGACAATGCTTCTGCTCCAATGTCCTTCTCCTCCTCCTCCATTTCAGTTCCACTGGACTCATGTGGCCGCGAGATGTAGTCGCCACGTCTCCAGTCCCCTGCCCAGACAGATTTTTTCAGCAACTGTTCCAGGACATGAAGCAGTAAATGACGTTATTCATCCCGTAGTCCTGGCGACTGACAAATAACGTCGCCTTGCCTCAACAAACGGCAGGTGTCACGCATGAGCTGCCACTGGCTGACATCAAAGTTACACAGGGGAGAACTCCTGTCCGCCTGGATCATCAAAAAATCGTAAGGGCCTTTCTCTGTTTTTACAGTCGATCCAACAGTGCAGGCGGGAAAAATTCCAAGGGGGGAAACATCGCTTTTCAAAAGTGTTTGGGGGAGGCCGTTCTGCCGCGCAACTCAAGGAGGGTGTTCCTGGTTTTGTGGGAAGGGATGAAGTGCAGCACATTTTTTCCGCCATTTTCAGAATCTTCTAAAGATCGGTGGAAGACTTCGGGAACCTTTCACAACCGATTAACACTTTGCGCCATCAGGGCGCAGGACCATCCCTCCTGTGCACCCGGGACACCAGTTACTCCATTGTCCCACCATGGTTCCGTTTCAGTTGGCGGGGGAGAAAGCCACAATCGATTTCTTGCTGCTGACGCGGAGATTTCCCCCCTGTGTGGCTTCGTTCGCCGAGGCAAGCCAGGTGTAGAAGCGTGACCCCGCTGTGCGCTACACATGGGTATGATGGAGCAGTTTTGTGGAGGCTGAGATGGGGGTGGTTGTGGAGGGGAGGGGCGGACATTTTGGGGCAGGAGCCGCATTTGACAAAGTGGGGGAGAAAGCGGCGTTCCTGTCCAAGTTGTTTGTTTGCCTGGGGCCCGAACCATTCACCCCGTGGCGAAAGGACTGTACTGGCCCTGACCGTAGTTACAGCTCCAGACCCCGGGTGCCTGCACCTTGGAACAAACCGATAAGTCAAGGGCGGCCCCTCTTCTGTTTACAATTTTTGAAGTGCTGGTCTGCCCTTTTTTGGGAAAAAAAATTTTCGGTTGGAACTCTCCATCTCGGCTCGGCCAAGCCATTGTTCTCGAAGGTGCAGGTCCCCCATTTTTGGGAAAAAAGGGGCGCAGCCCAAAAACTTTGGGCGGGGTAGGCAGCTTCTTCACCTTTGGATGGGTGGACGCATACTCTTGTCTCTTTGCAATGCCTCGCTGAACGACTGCTGGTTTCCATGAGTAGCGAGGAGCAGGGCTCTGGGCCGGAGTGAGCAAAGAAAACATCCCTCTGAGAGGTGGGGAGCCTTGACTGTCTCAAAAGGCGCGTGCCACTGAGCGCTGCTGCTGCTGCGGTTGCTGCGGCGGCAGGATGGACCACCACTCTGACCCCCGTTTCTCCCGGGCCACCGGATGGGGACGGCCTGTTTACGCAGGGCCGTGTGCCAACGTTACTCCCGCCATGCTTTACTTTTGCCCACAGATTTACATATAACCCCTATTTGGCTCCCGGGGTCTTAGCAAAAACTGAAAACCCCAAATACGGATTTACCGCCAACGCTCCGCACTGAGGCTACTGCCCCGCTGCCTCGCAGACCCCCTGTGCCGCTATTTTCTGGACCTGCGAAGGGGTTTTACCCCGTGGCGGCTTGGCCCCGCCCTCACACTGCTGCTATCCTGCTACCAACCAAAACCCACTTGCTGTCTGCGCCGCGCTGCGCGTAACTGACCCCCTCTTCCCTGACGAGATGAAGCCCTTGCCCCCCGGCCCCAAAGTGGGCCCCGGCTACATCAAAATCTATTTGTGTTTCAGTCACGCTGTTCATCACGGTTTGGTTGCAAGGCTGACCCCTCACAACATGCCTCCCATGCCACCCCACACTATATTTTGCCGCTACTGCAAGAAGAAAAGGAATTGGCCCCATTTCTTCGCTGCCAAGTACTGCGACTGCCCTCCCCCAAATTGTTTCACCTTCTTTATATGGCGCTGAGCCCAACCACATATTTGATCCTGGCTGGGGGGAAGGGAGGGACAGAGGGGGTTTGAGGACAGGTAGGGCCGCTGACCCACCCCCGGGGCCATCCCAAACAAAGGGGTTGTGTCTGATGTTCCCCCGCTCTTGGGGGGTTTCAATTCAGGGGAGGAAGTGGATGACCTAGCAAAATCAAAACCTTTGGGTTTCCTGAAAAACAACACCCGCTGAGGGACAGGGGCAATTGTGGCCTCCCCGATTGCCCCCTGCTGCATCCCCTTGCTGTCCCGCCCGGGGGCCTGGAATGTTTGTCCCTCTCCCACTGCAGGTGAAGACCCTCCCCCTCTCGTTGACATACTGTTGTTCAAAAAATGTACAGACATGTTTGATGAAGACATCTGTATAGAAAAATATACCCCGTATTTGCCCCAATTAAACCCCAGTAAAAAGCTTGGTAACCCTTGGGATATAATTGGGGGGCCCACAAACAAGTTTGTAGTGGTTTAAATTCGTGTTTTTACAATAAAACAAAAAAAATTTTAATTAACCTTTGGTGAATTAGCTACAGAAAAATTTTTTTTGGCGGTGAAAAAAAGGGTTTTTTTGAGTCAACGCAGAAAAAAACGCTTAATTAACCCCTGGGTGTAAATTTGCGCAAAGAATTGAGCACCACAAATGAATTTGGGATTTTTATTTTAAAAAGCTGTTTCTTTTAAATAATAAACAGAAACTGGCTTAGATCCCCCCCTTTGGGTATTCAATGTCTTGAGAATAGCAAAAAAATGTATAGCAGCACAGTGGGGCCATGGACTTCAGATCCAAACCCCCAAAAACAGAAATAGAACATTAGAGAACAGTCTCTGAGACAAGCTGAGACACCCCCCAAAAAACCTTTAAAAAATCAGTTCTTCATAGAAAACATCAGCCGCACAGCACCTTCCTGTCAGTACAGGGGAGGAGGTGAGCTCCCCGCGTCGCGCCCGGACTTATTAGTGCGGTGACGTCACAGAAACCCCCCGGTTTGTTGGGTTCATCCTGCACTTATGAGATATGCCCCTTTTCCTCCCAGATGCTTTGCCCCATGTAAGCCTGTGCTCGCAGCCATTTTTCAATCAAAAGCACATTCGTTTTACCCGAAGTACCCCAAACTTCGACTTCGTTCAGAACCGAAGTTTTTTCCTGAAATTCAAAAAATTCCCCTTCGTTAGAACATTTTGCCCATCCTAAACCTTTTCACCCTTGTATTTTGGAAAAAAAAAAAAGTTTTGGTC
>JAODAL010082156.1:0-11671 GCA_025379985.1 Phyllomedusa bahiana
AGCCTGTACAACGCACCAGATGGGAGTACCACTTGAAGGTCCTCTCTCCATTGTCTTGACCTGCTTTTCGCTGCATTCTTGGACCCTTCCAGTATTTCCCTTAACCTTCAATGCTTTATACAGACAACATACTGATTGTTTTTTTCAGTGTTTTTAATCTGAGGCCACATCTCCTTTATTATTATTATTATTATTATTATTATTATTATTATTTATTTTAAAGCGCCATTGATTCCAGGGCGCTGTACATTCGAGGGGGTTTACATACTTTACATAAGCCCAAACGAGTACAGTGATAAGGATAATGACAATTGGCACGACAAGGGAGAGGGCACCCTCCCCCGCGAGGGCTTACAATCACAAGGAGGGGGGAAAGAGACAGGAGGAGAGGGGCAGACATGTCTGTGGAGGAAGTAGTGACAAGATTAGTGAGGTTGTAGGAAAAGCCTGAAGAAATGGGTTTTCAGGTGCTTTTGAGGCTGGTGAAAGTGGAGGAGAGTTGATGTTTTGGGGGCAGTGAGTTCCAGAGTGTGGGTGAAGCACGAAGAAGTTTTGGAACGGTTGTTTTGGGGAGCTATAAGGGGAGAGCAGAGGAGAAGGTCCTGTGAGGAGCGGAGAGTGCGTGGGGGAGATATTTGGAAAATTAGGGCAGAGATGTATAGAGGGGATAGGTCATGGAGAGCCTTGTAGGTCAGGGTTAGTAGCTTGAAATGAATTCGCGGGGCAATGGAAGCCAGTGAAGGATTGGCAGAGGGGAGCGGCAGAGGAGCAGCGAGGAGAAGGGGTTTGGATAAGAGGGGCAGCAGAGTTAAGGACGGATTTGGAGGGGAGCGAGGGTGCTAGCTGGGAGGCCACAGAGAAGGATGTTGCAGTAGTCTAGGCGGGAGATGACAAGGGCATGGACCAGCATTTTTGTAGTGTCATAGCCGAGGAATGAGCGGATGCGAGAGATGTTTCATCAATGCTTCTTGGTGCCTCAATATCAGTGGCCTGAAATGCAGCCATGTAGCAATGAGAGAAAGGACACAGATACATAGACCTTCCTGTGGCCCCTTTAACTCATATGTTGGTCATCCAAATAGGAAGTCACATAGAGCCTGGGAAATCTAAGGTCTTTCCCTTTCCACTAAAGGAGAGCCACGAGAAAACAAATACATTCTGGAAAATCTAGGTAGAGTATGGTTATATGATAATTGAAGTGGATCCTATGAGTGCTATAGGTTCAAGGAAATATATTTAAAGGGGTTGTCCACTTTGGTAGTCCCTTCTTGTTTAGCTGATAAGCCGATTACAGGGTATTAAACTTGTAGGAACCCTCAATGGTCAAATGCAATCCTGTAGCAAATGTTCCATTCTCGTCAGCGCCACCACAGGCTGAATGAAGCATTACACAGTGGCTACTGAAGTCAAAGTGAAGATAATGCATGTTTTTTGGGGGGGGTCTTCCACAGAAAGTTGCACTCTGTACTCTAAATCCCCATCTATATATTCATTAACCTCTAGTACAGAATTTGGACATGGGTTACACAAACTGAGCTCCCCCTTTACATAGTTATAATGATAAGGAATCCTTACAGCAAGTATCTTCTCGTCTCCATCCATACCAACACAGGGCCACCAGCCCTTCACTGTTTTCTGCTCAAAAAGGGACACAAGTGTACCAGCAGAAATGGACTCATCCAGCAGGTCCAGGCTACATTTTTCTGCTGTCTTTGCAGGTTTCGGCATCCTGTTCAGATCCAGCTGTATAGAACCTGGATAGAGAAGAAACAGACCTATGTAAGGGGACTTTCTATGGGGCTGTATTTGATCACATACAGATACAGAGGAAATCAAATTAGCTTATGTTACAGCCTTTACAATCAACAGGCAGATGAGTGATTCCTTACTATTCCTCTTGGCTTTATATATCTTAAGATAAGTGACACAGGATGACTAACTCTGGAAAAACATGATTTTGTTGTACTGTGTTGGGAGTTGTCTATGCTATGTAGCTTATGTTACAGCCTTTACAATCAACATGCAGATGAGTCCTTCCTAACTTTTCGCCTTGGCTTGATATATATATTAAGATAAGTGACACAGGATGACTAACTCTGGAAAAACATGATTAGTTGTTTTGGGTTACTGTGTTTTGGGATGTTGTCTAATGCTATGTAGCTTATGTTACAGCCTTTACAATCAACATGCAGATGAGTCCTTCCTAACTTTTCGCCTTGGCTTGATATATATATTAAGATAAGTGACACAGGATGACTAACTCTGGAAAAACATGATTTTGTTGTACTCTGTTGGGACTTGTCTATGCTATATGTGTCTATCTGTGTATTCTGAGGGTATCTTCACGTTGCAAAATCTGATGTGTGATCCTTGGCATAAATCCAAGGCAATACCATAGATTTCTGCTAATGATTTTTCCTTTACCGAGGCCGTATTTGCCACTGATTTGGATGGGGCAATCCCACATCACTCCTGCCAGGTATGATCCGAGGAGGACCTGATCAAAAGAATGACACGTCCATTCTATTTTATCCACACCACAGATTTAAAATGCATGGAGTGAAAAATCTGCAATGTAATTCATGGTGTGACTTACATCACGGACTGGCCATTCAAGTGGACGGCAGACAGATCACACAAGGATTCTTTCATGGAATGCATGTTATATTCCTCATTAAAATCCATGATTTGAACATACTCTGAATGAAATTAGCAGAAAAGGTGGACATATCTGTACATATCTGTACCATGTAAGAGAGGAGGGGTCCGTTCAGGAGACATCATTGCCTTATTGTATTAGATCAGAACTTTTATAGAGATCAAAGTGAGGAGAGATACCAAAAACATAAGACATTCTGGTCCAATAGCCATGTACCTGGATCTGCACCAGGTATGAAGCTCTACTATGAATTTTTCTATTGTGCCCTCTCCACACTATGTTCCCCTACAGTATCGGAATTAAGTGCCTTGGCCCCACCATCTATTTCCATAGTACATGTGTATGTCCACTTTTAAATACTTTTTGTAAGTCAACTTTAAGATACAGGCGGTCCCCGAGTTACAAACATCTGACTTATATACAACTAATTCTTAAGAACATGACTGTGTTTCATCCCATTTACTTTAGCCCCAGGCGCTTTGGCTCTAGCGGTGTTGCATGATATATGCTGCAGCCACTTGCACTTGTGCTGCCCGACTCTTTCTCGAGATGTGACCGGAAGAATGGCAACCCAGGCCGAAACGTTACATACATATCTGGACTAACAACATTGCCATTTGCAGCATCTCACTTGATGGTTGCTCTATGGAGAGTTGCTTAAGCTGGTAATCTATATGTTTGCACTAAAGAAATGCTATACATTTCATGAATTCAGGAATGCACACAAGTATCTCTAGGCTATCGTCCATATCTCCCTTCCTGATTAGACAGAGAGCAGGGAGTGAGGTCTTGATCCTTAACGAGATTAGCTTGTTTACCTTTGATAAGCACTTGTTTTCACTCCATAATGCTCTGTAGCTTTTTTTTTCTACAGATTAAGGGCGACGTTTATAAACGGGGCTGCGCCAGATACGTGGCGTCTTCTCAGCCCGATATCCTCTGCAGCCCCGTTCATACATATATAAATCACCCGCACGCGGGACGCACTAGAACCATAGCGAAGCTATAGATTTATAGCTTCAGTACGGCATTTCTAGGCGCATTACAGCTGGAACAGGTAGAGCACTTTCACATTGGTTTACCTGGGCCAGAAATGTCGCCCTAGGGCTAGAATGTGCCTGATTTATGACCCGCTGTAGAGCAGGTTCATAAATCCGACACATTCTATGCCTTTATTATGCGCATGAAATTTCAAGCATGTCGCCCTAAATCTCCAGCACTTATGAACCTCCTTGGCTTCTGCTTTGTACAATTATGAGTGGTGGGTCTTGCTGATATGTTTTTCTGTAATACTATTGCCCCTATCTTTTTTTTCTATTTTACTTTTCTGAATTTTTGTTTTTCGAATTATATATATATATATATATATATATATATATATAATATATATATACACTCACCGGCCACTTTATTAGGTACACCATGCTAGTAACGGGTTGGACCCCCTTTTGCCTTCAGAACTGCCTCAATTCTTCGTGGCATAGATTCCACAAGGTGTTGCAACGATGCTCAATTGGTACCAAGTGGCCCAAAGATGGCCAAGAAAATTGTCCCCACACCATGACACCACCACCACCAGCCTGAACCGTTGATACAAGCAAGGATGGATCCATGCTTTCATGTTGTTGACTCAAATTCTGACCCTACCATCCGAATGTCGCAGCAGAAATCGAGACTCATCAGACCAGGCAACGTTTTTCCAATCTTCTACTGTCCAATTTCGATGAACTTGGGCAAATTGGAGCCTCAGTTTCCTGTTCTTAGCTGAAAGGAGTGGCACCCGGTGTGGTCTTCTGCTGCTGTAGCCCATCTGCCTCAAAGTTGGCCGTACTGTGCGTTCAGAGATGCTCTTCTGCCTACCTTGGTTGTAACGGGTGGCTATTTGAGTCACTGTTGCCTTTCTATCAGCTCGAACCAGTCTGCCCATTCTCCTTTGACCTCTGGCATCAACAAGGCAATTTCCGCCCACAGGACTGGCCGCTCACTGGATGTTTTTTCTTTTTCGGACCATTCTCTGTAAACCCTAGAGATGGTTGTGCGTGAAAATCCCAGGAGATCAGCAGTTTCTGAAATACTCAGACCAGCCCTTCTGGCACCAACAACCATGCCACGTTCAAAGGCACTCAAATCACCTTTCTTCCCCATACTGATGCTCGGTTTGAACTGCAGGAGATTGTCTTGACCATGTCTACATGCCTAAATGCACTGAGTTGCCGCCATGTGATTGGCTGATTAGAAATTAAGTGTTAACGAGCAGTTGGACAGGTGTACCTAATAAAGTGGCCGGTGAGTGTATATATATATATATAACTTTTTGTGGTGTTTCTATGGTTATAGGAGCTTATTGACATTGTCTCTTTGGGCCACTCATGTGGTTATTGTAATAATTTGCCCATAGTTTATTTTGTAGGTGTTGTAGGAACCTTATTGAGTCAGAACTTGGGCTCACTGGAGGATCCTCTGATACTCTGAAGGCATGCCCGACCCGGTACCCTCCTGCTGATCTCCCCACCCGGATCCCCTCTCCCCTCGATGGCAGAAAGCTGCTTCTGGGTCCAGACATTAAGATTGCTCTGGCTCAAAGAAGGATAAAAGGGAAGCAGGCAGCGAGAGCGGTGATGCCATTGTTTAGAGAAACCTCAATTACAATCACTTTAGCTTGGAATTAACATTTGATATTGTTCCTGCGCTGATTTTTTGGTACAATCTCAAAGCAACTTCACATAAGCTGCTATACATAAACCAGATGTGTGCTGGATCCCGTCGACATGGCTTCCCATAAAAATGCCTGTCTTTTTCATGGTAGGCAATGGTCATAGCGTAAGAAAAGTTGGCTGAGCCATTAAAGAAGCTTCTGTCAGCAAAAGCCACACGTTGTGTGCCTCTGGAGCCTCGTTCAATCACACAGCCCTCTCCTCTGCCCAGTGTTAAAGTAAACTGGGCTCCTTGTTGATGTCATACTGGAACACTGTGTAATGGGCTTTGTAGATGGAATACAATCGCTTCCATTCTCCGGGAGGCGGCAGATAAAAGGACATTAGATCAAACACCCCTGCCCTCATTAGGGGGAATAAAACAAGATGTCATCCGTAGAGATATGAAAAATGTGGCACTAAAAGTTGAACTTGTACTTCCAGGACCCAAAAACCTTAAAGGGGGTTTTCAGGACTTTTAAAAGCCTCCTTTCCACTTCTCAGTTCAGTGTGAACATAAAAAATTAACCCATACTTACCTCTCCCATCACCATCGAGTGTCCCCGCCTGGTCCCTCACTGATGAGGTCACGTTCATGGATCACAAGATGCTTCAGCCAATCTCTGACCTCTGTGGTCACACAATGTACATGAAAACACAACACAATATCAGCAGCACTCTATAGGCACTAAAAATGGTCAAAGAGGACTTAAGAATTTTTTGGAAGAGCATTTCTGCTACTATGGAATACATGAAAAAAAATTTGAGGCTCTCAGTGTACACTTCTGATCAAAACTGTAAATGCAAACCTACCACGGCAAAGTGACCCCAACTTAGGTGGGAACCTACGCTACATGCTACCTCTCTTGGTGTCTGTTCATACCTCCACATTTCAGGGTAAGAAGGTTCCAGCTACAAACCTGATCTGATTAAAAAACCTGTGCAGGTGGGGGGGGGAGTGCAAAAACCTAGCTGGGAACCAGCCACTTCCCCATACAAACAGTCAAAAAACAAAATCTGGTCAGCACATCCGTTTTGAAGAATAAACGTATAGGTGCACGCTGTTGTGGCAGCAAAAGCTATGCAAACACAATACAGTATAAGTAGCACTCTATAGACACTAAAAACATCACCTTGCCGTGGTGGGTGGGCATTTGCAGTTTTGATCAGAAGTGTACACTGAGAGCCTCAATTTTTTTTCATATATTCCATAGCAGCAGAAATGCTGTTCCAAAATATTCTTATGTCTTCTTATAACCATTTTTAGTGTCTATAGAGTGCTACTGATATTGTATTGTGTTTGCCTAGCTTTTGTATGTGCGGATTGGCTGCAGCATCATGTGACCCATGAACGTGATGTCATCAGTCAGGGAACGCAGGGGACACTGGAGCTCTGGCAGCGCTGGAATGGTGGTGATGGAAGAGGTAAGTATGGAGTAATTTTTTATTTTAGTGCAGGTGGTTGGGAAGTTTTAAAAAGGTCTTGGAAAACCCCTTTAATGTGTTCTCCACTATGTGGAGGCTGGATACTATAGTAAATTTACATGTACATTCACAAATGTGCACATGGCCCACTCCTGAAATATACTGTGCTGCTAGGATAGCAGCTCTTCACTTCCCTCTTGTCCATCACCTCCCCAGTATAACACTACATCTTTCATATATAGCTCTGGTCTTGCTTAGGAGTGGACAGGTCACTGCACCCCCAAAATATGGTGAATGTATATGGAAATATAACCCATCATTCCACATCAGTGGCTTATTCATTTCCAAAATACAGTAGCATCCATATTGCAGTCAGAATAAACAAAACCCTCAGCAGAACTTCAGGATTGTTCAGCCATGTAAACTTGTCGAGGCACCATCAACCCTCTGAGATAATCTAATGAAGAGAGAAGTCAGGGCACCGGACTCCGCTCCACCTTTATTTCAATGTAACAATGCATGTTAGGGGCTATTGGCAGTGTGGATGCAGGAAATGCCATGTTGGTGGCACTACAATGTATAAAAAAAAAATCACTGAAAAACAATCATTGATATTCGGGGAGTTTGTGAAAAACAAAATCACTGCAACTTAAACACCAAACTCTTTATCTAAAATATAACCTTTATTTCTTACCTATAAAACAATACCCCAATGTAAAAACATACTAAATACCTTATCACCGCTACACTAAATAATTATAGACAAAAAGATATCTATCCCTCAAAAAAACCCTACAATCACCTATCGCAAGTAGGGTAATCGTCCCAAAAGGGTCGGCCCCACCTTGGAGTCTCGCCCTATTTAGATCCTATTAAAGCCCTTACTTGAAAAAAAAGTGTAATCCAAAATGTTATAAACACTTGTGTACCAACACTCAATTAATGAGCAAGATATATTCAAAAGGTCTATCAAGTTCAATATCTTTAGATCACACTAAAAAACAATTATTATAGTTATTATACGCTTAAAGAGGTGATATTTAGATGTATAATAAATCAGAATTTACTGACACGGGAGATCTAAATTCAAAGATAATGAACAATAGATCATACATTTAAGATGATAACATACGACCTTATTCCTTTTGATCTCCCAATTGTCCCATATTGTCCCCCCGTCACATAAATCAGGGTTCATCAGGGGAACATGAACCAAATGAAGATTAGAAGTAGCGGAAGCAAAGATATTCCTGCCTGATACAAAGATAATGACCACCACATTCAGGGCTGACTTACCTTATATAGATACCAGCTACATGTTCAATCTCGGGCACGCCGCGATATTCGCTCACATACCGCGCATGCGTCAGTTTCGGCGCGGTGCCATAGAAACCGGACAAGCTCTTCCGGTCATGCACACTAATGCCTCCTTTCCTACCGGAGATGCTTGTTCAAACCTGGGCACTACAATGTATGAAGCAGGTAAAATGTCCACAGATGCAATGTGTGAAGTTCTATATGAAAGAGGAGGGAGATCCAACTCCGCTCTAGATCTTTAGTTTATTAGACTCATTACCAGATGCCTGGGACAGCTCCTTAAGAAGGTTATGAGTTCCTCAGACAAGACTCTTTCAGACTGGGGAAGATCAGGAGCTGCTAACCTACTGGAGTCAAAATCTAAGGATCGGTGATCTAAACTTTGTTTGTGCTGCCTTGCAGTCGGTTCCGACCAGATTACTGAGGAGACCTTATTGTTGGTTAGAGGCTAGATTGCCTAGGGTTTTTATTGTGTGTATTGTATGCTAAAATCAGTTTTAAAGACTTATGAACAGTGGCTGTAGTGTGGGTCCCAAAAGTCAACTGTACTGGAATCAACTTCATTGGTGTGCCCAAAGAATCAACTCCACTGGTGGGTCCCAAGAATCAACTCCACTGGTGGGTCCCAAGAATGAACTCAACTGGTGGGTCCCAAGAATGAATTCAACTGGTGGGCCCCAAGAATGAACTTCATTGGTGTGCCCAAAGAATCAACTCAACTGGTGGGTCCCAAGAATGAACTTAACTGGTGGGCCTCAAGAATCAACTCCACTGGTGGACCCCAAGAATCAATTCCTCTGGTGGACCCCAAGAATCAACTCCACTGGTGAACCCCAAGAATCAACTCCACTGGCGGACCCCAAAAATTAACTCCACTGGTGGGCCCAAGAATCCTCTCTTCTGGTGAGTCCCAAGAATCAACTCCACTGGTGGCCCCCATGAATCAACTCCACTGGTTGGCCCCAATAATCAACTTAACTTTTGGGTCCCAAGAATCAACTTCACTTGTTCGCCCCAAGAATCAACTCCACTGGTAGACCCCAAGAATCAACTCCACTGGTGGGCCCCAAGAATTAGCTCCACTGGTGGGCCAAAGAATCATCTCTTCTAGTGAGTCCAAGAATCAACTTCACTGATGGAGCCCCAAGAATCAACTAGATTGTTTGAGCCCCAAGAATCAACTCCACTGGTGGGCCTCATGAATCAACTCCACTGGTGGGCCCCAAGAATCAACTTCACTAGTGCGCCCCAAGAATCAACTCCACTGGTAGTCCCCCAGAATCAACTCCACTGGTGGGCCCCAAGAATTTGCTACACTGGTGGGCCAAAGAATCATCTCTTCTAGTGAGTCCCAAGAATCAACTTCACTGATGGAGCCCCAAGAATCAACTAGATAGTTTGATCCCCAAGAATGAACTCCACTGGTGGACTCCAAGAATCGACTCCACTGGTGGACTCTAGAATCAACTCCACTGGTGGCCTCAAGAATCAACTCCACTGGTGAACCCCAAGAATCAACTCCACTGGTGGACCCCAAGAATCAACTCCACTGGTGGGCCCAAGAATCCTCTCTTCTGGTGAGTTCCAAGAATCAACTTCACTGATGGAGCCCCAAGAATCAACTACATTGTTGGAGCCCCAAGTATCAACTCCAATGGTGGGCCCCAAGAATCAGCTTCACTAGTGCACTCCAAGAATCAGCTTCACTAGTGCACTCCAAGAATCAGCTTCACTGATGGGCCCCAAGAATCAGTTTCACTAGAGCACCCCAAGAATTAACTCCACTGGTAGCTTCAAGAAAAACCCCACTGATGGGCCCCAAGAATCAACTTCACTGGTGGAGCCCCAAGAATCAACTACATTGTTGGAGCCCCAAGAATTAACTCCACTGGTGAGCCCCAAGAATCAACTCAACTGGTGAGCCCGAAGAATGAACTCTACTGGTGGGCTCCAAGAATTAATTCCACTGGTGGGCCCCAAGAATCAACTCCACTGGGGGACCCCAAGAATTAATTCCACTGGTGGGCCCAAGAATCCTCTCTTCTGGTGAGTTCCAAGAATCAACTTCACTGATGGAGCCCCAAGAATCAACTACATTGTTGGAGCCCAAGAAGCAACTCCACTGCTGGGTCCCAAGAATCAACTTCACTGATGGGCCCCAAGAATCAGCTTCACTAGTGCGCCCCAAAGATCAACTCCACTGATGGGCCCCAAGAAACAACTCCACTGGGGGTCCCAAGAATCAACTCCACTGGTGAGCCCCAAGAATCATCTCCATTGGCAGGCACCAAGAATCAAATGCACTGAAGGGCCCAAAAAATTTAACTTCAACGTTGGGCCCCAGGGATCAACTCCACTGGTGGGCTCCAGGAATCAACTCCTCTGGTGGACCCCAAGCTCCACAGTCCAACACTGGTTTTAAATCTAACTATGGCACTGGCGTGAGGTGTGGTGATGTGCCAGAATCTGTCTAACCAAGGAGAAAGCAATCTTAAGAGGTAATTGGCCCTCCAGATATCAAAGGCTGTTGACATCATGCTTGTTTAGCATGTATGCTAAGAAAGCTTCCAGACAGTGTATTTTGGTCAGTATTTGTCATCAGTGTTTGCAAACCAAAACCAGGATTGGATACAAGACATGCAAGACGCGCAAATTTTTCCATTATTCCTTTTCTCTGTAAAGGTTCCACTCTTGGTTTTGGCTTACAAAATACTGGTCTAAAATACTGACCAAAATATTGGTGTGTGAACCCAGATTAAGTTTGTCCCTATGAGAAATGCCCTTCTCCCCGCTGAGGTCCCATTGTTAAACACCTGCTCCATCCATCTTCTACAGAACACTGTGCAATTCCTTGCATCTTCTTGCCTTATCCCGGACAGAGTCCAAAAGAACACACTTTACTGCATGTAACCTACAGACAAGTTTAGCTTTGGCATAGTGTACATGCTACATCCATCACAAGTGCAAGGTGACCACTACCTAGAGGGGCATTGTGGCCAAAACCTTGCATAAGGCTATATGTGGCTGAAATGCCTGTATTATGCATGTTACCTGCTATCATGATAGAATGAAGGTAAATTCAGGGTTGGTTTGGCCCACAAGAAAACAGGAGACCCTCAAGTGAGCCCAAGGTCTGCCACAATGATGTGCCATTGATACGCGGTATCAGGGCCCGAATTGTCTAGCAGAAGAAAGTCTATTTGAAGCTGACTTGGAGAACCAATTACCTGATATCCAGTTAAACCACACAGGTGCAATAATTACTTTATAGTAGACATAGAAATAGTACTTACATGTGGACCTTCAGAATCGTGTCTCTAGTGGACCCTACAGACTTTAAGAAAAAATGTATTGGTGATCACCAAAATCCAATAGAGGTGCTGTATAAATAGTACTCCCAGTACGCCCATTGATGCAAAAGGATGAATCCCGTTGGATCTCGGGCACAAATCTCCAAGTGTCTAAGCTAAAAGGTAAAAGCAGTTGTCGAAACCTCAGAGGTGGGGAAACCCTTGCTTTTAATTTTATATGTTTAGAAAAAAAAGGATAGCTTTTTAAACCCTCTTTTGGTGCTGAG